>JACCIB010001959.1:0-12979 GCA_018906965.1 Philotrypesis tridentata | reverse complement strand
CGGGTTGAATATAACACATGTCATTCACGTTATGACGATTATGACACAGACTACAATAATTAATACCGCATTCATGTTTTGCTTATAGATATTTATACGTTTACAGTACATGGTACATACCTGTACAACGTCGCATATCTTTTTATTATTTTTTTATAAGAACCCTCTGTTCTGTGCTGATCAAAACACTTTTGTCCAAAAAATTCTCTATTACACTTATCGCAATGAATAGTATCTATATCTGTGATACACGGTGGTTTACAAAAGCACATATTACATCTCGCTGTACATCTATGATCATCTACAAGGTGATAGTTTTTATTGCAGTGATCGCAGAAAAATTTACTTTGCGCAGCACCGGTTAAATTTACTATTGTATCGAAATGAGATCTTTGCGCGTCGTACAATAAATATATAGTGTCAAAATCATTGGAATTTAGCATAGGTCGACCATCGAAAAACGCTGCCTCACCACTACCAAAAGTTTCGTTGTCATATATTACAATAGCAATATTTTTTTGCATATAATACTCTTGATATTTTCTTATTTCTCGCATTCCGCAACCATTTTCAGGAATCGCGACACTCGATTGTACTGTAAGTAAATTCGCTCGCTCTTTTTGAATAGATCGTCTACTATCTCGAATAGCTTGCCACTGTCTACTAACGTCTGTTGTAGGATTATTTTTTAATTCAATATTTGCCTCTCCGACAACTAAGGCTCTTGGTAAACATAAATTGTCATTGTTATATATAGAAACTATCGATCTCTGACCTACTGTATCAACTTTTAGGGCCTTTTTATTATTTTTACTACCGTTTGGTACATTTACAGTTGTTATACTCATGATAAAACTATCGTCGATTTGAAAATCTACATTACTCTGTGCCAAACCGCTTATTAAATTCCATAAATCATTATAAAAGAAATTATTTACAGTACGCAGTGACATGCCCCCTGGACCTCGCGCAAAATTCAAACTTCTTACAGAAACACCAATCATATCGTTTTGATTACATAATGATATTATATAACCATAAATATCTCTAATAGTGAATTCTAACCACACTATAGGATTTACAGTATCATCTTTGGGTGGTAGTTTTATTTTTAATACGAGACGTCTACCCTCTAACTTATATTTCGATACATAATGCGCGTTATTTTGAAAAATCTCGAATCGCTTACCAGGAGGCTGCAGATCTTCATTTTCTTCTTCAAGATCCACATCCATAGTCTCATCACCTGCTCCTTCTTGCTCTGTAACAGTCTCCTCCTCATCCTCCTTCTCCTCATCCTTCTGCTCATTTTCCTCAACTGACTCATCAATGCGATTTGAGCAATCATGCGTACTCAAATTTTCAAAATCCTCTTCATCGGATAGTACTTCATATCCGTCATCATCATCATCATTATTATCATCATCTGCACAATAGCCACCACCAATCTGTGTTGATACAGAGCTCTGATCTGCCTCGTAATCAGAAGAATCTATGACTGTGTTGTGGCTTGAAAACAATGACATTGATAACGGAAAGTTGGATGATGAATAGGAAAAATCGTCAGAGTCGTTATATTCTGAAAATATTTTTACATGTTTATTTACAAGTTACATATTTTTTCTTTTTTTTATAAATTATGTTTCTGGTGGTCCCGCAAAACTTTCTTTCAAGCGATCAAATATTTCCGGTAAATTGGCTATTTCGTGTATGATGGATGTTTCGTCGTCTTTGCAGACATCGAAAATCCATCGTAACTCTCGTGCTCTTCTTATGTATATTATACGGTCGATGTCTTGCTTCAGACTTAAGGGATAACTCTCGTAACCGCGAAGACCACACCGGATAACTTGAATAATTTAAAAACTTATATTTCTGAATATTTTATTTTTAATCAGAAATATATACTTACGTTCATTGATTTGACGATCTCGGGGATTATTAGGATCGAAAGAGTGGTTATTGCCTTCATGACTGATATATTCCATTTCCTCAGGCTGTATTGGTCTGTTTAGGAACGCAATAATTTGTGATCGCTTCAGTAAATTAGGGTGATTGCGATATTCCTCAATACTATTGCTCTTGTCGGCAGCCTGCTCTGTTATTTTTTGCAAAATATCCGCTACAGCTGCTGTAGGCTCTCTGCAAGTTGATAATAAGAGATCTAAATTTTCTCTGGGCGTAACTGTATCGTCTTCTTCTTCATCATCATCATCATCATCGTCAATTGAGGAAATCTCATCCTCCACATTCACCTCCTCGATATTATTTGCTTGTAGTGGTGGTGCTTGTGGTGGTGGTGGTGTTGATGGTGGTGGTGATGGTGGCGGTTCAATAGCATCTTGCTGCTGTTGGTGAATTTCGACAACCGCACGTACTTCGTTTAGGGGTTGAATTTCACGTACCAACTCTCGTAGAATTGCCGCCTCTGCGATGGTTTCTTCTTCTTCTTCCTCTCCTAATAACTCTGACTGCGGTACTGCCAAATTCGGCTGTGCATCGTCTACCGTTTCCACAGCTATCGGTATCTCATCGCTATCTTGCTGGTGTTGTTCTTCCATACTGTACTCCCCCTGCTCCTTCTCATCTGTCTGCATCGCTTCATGCTGAGAATTATTTTGACAGGATTCGTGAATGATGCGTACTTCTGTGTCGCATACATCCTCATCGTTGTCATCATTGTCGACGTTGTCGTCGTCGTCGTTGTCCTCGTTGTCGTCATAGGTAACGGACGAATCAGCCAATAAATCTTCCTTTGCTGAAAAGAAAATAGTTTACAAATTTTAGTATTACATTGATTTAATAAGTTATTATTTCATTTTAAAAACAATAAAAATTCAACTCTGAATATTTTTACGAACATCAAATACTCAAAGTAATATTAGGTAAAATAATTCAAAAATAATCTTTGAAAATTGCGATATTTATTAAACGAAATTACTTTAAATTAATCAAGTATTCTAATAAAGCAAAATTTATTGTTATCTTTACGGTTTATTTTGACAATACAAATTTCAAAAAATCAAAAAATCAAAAGTTTGTAATTTGAAAATGCATTATTCATATTGAAACAGGATAAAAAATTATTAAAAATATGATAACTGATGGTTTGAACTCACAACTCAGTACTATGACACTACGAGACTGTTGCGACAAAACAAATTTTTTATGGAAATAATTTTTAAAAGTGAAAAAAATTAAAATATTAAACGTTATGTAATATTGTATAAAGCAAATGAAAAACAAGAAACAAAAAAAAATGTCGATATGTAGGATCGAACTCGCGACCTCGAGATCTCTACCACACGTGTACCGATATCTAACCAATGTCGCAGTATTCAATAAAAAATTTGTAATTTGAAAATTTTATTATTTATATTGTAACAAAATAAAAATTATTAAAAATATGATGACGATGGGTTTGAACTCACGAGCCATTACTACAACACTACGAAGCTGTTTCGTCAAAATATATTTTTTATGGTATTAAAATTGTTTTAAAAATCAAAAAAATAAATATTAAACGTAAGTAAGATAGTAAAATGCTGATGAAAAAAACAAAAACAAAAACAAAAAATAATGTCGATACATAGGATCGAACTCGCAACCTTGAGATCTCTCCCACTCGTGTACCGATGTCACATTATCGGGTAAGCGGGTTCAAATCCAACCATCGCTGTATTTTTTTTGCGCTATTTTTTTTTTTAAGATATTTCAATTTGAATAATAATAATAAATATTAAGAGAAAAAAAAGTTGAATAACTTTATTTTCAAATTATTTTACCTAATATTACTTTGTTTTTCGTATAAACTAAATTAAAACAAAATTTTTAATTTAAATGTAGATTCTACTTTATTAAAATAATATAAATAACTAAATCAAAATTTGTAATAATGGATATTATTTACAAATTTTTTTTGTTTAATAACAAGCATGCAAAATGTGACTATCTTATCATTATTTTCTTCAAACATTGCCATGAGCCGATGCAGCACAGGTAGATAAGATATTTCTCGTCGCATACAATACTCGGCGGCACATCTCGTTGCAAAATTCGAACTTCGAAAAACGATTCGGTGCAGCAGGGCGATTTTGCGCGGACCGCAGAAACTCAATAACCACGCAAATTCACGACTCATTTGCACAGGTGACATGTGTTGTAGTGTGAGACGCCATTCCCTTGTACATCTTTGCCGCACTATAAAGTTCGACTGCAGACGATAAGCCACTTGCACTAAAACTCGACGCAGCGATCTCTCGGCGATATTGTATTGTAACGTTTCCATGATTGATACTTGACAATAACCCTCATGGAACTGACGCTTCATTGCAAAAATCGCTTTACTTATATACGATTTTAACCTCATAGGGTGTAGTGGGGATTTGCATTTTTTTTTCGCAACTGTATAATCAGTGTACGAAAGTGTCATGTTTAATTTTTCGCTCGTCCATAGCTATATATATATCAAGTATACATCATTGCGCTTAATTTCCGATGCATACCTACACGTGTTAATAGCTTTCGAGATAATTCGGCAGGTTCGTTGTGTGCTTCAGATTTCACTGTATAGCAATGAAAAATACTCTTGGTTTCGTCACAGTTGTCGCCGATATTGTTGCACTCGATTCATAGCTATATCAAGTATACATCATTGCGCTTAGCTTTCGATGCATACCTACACGTGTTAATAGCTTTCGAGATAATTCGGCAGATCCGATGCACACTGTAGACTAGCGATCATGTTAAGCGCACGAGAAAAATCAACATCCTGTGCGCCGCAGTTTAGACGCTAGTCTTGGGCCGCCGTCTTTTCGTACGAGTGAGTAGCGGCTCCACATGATGTCTCGTAGCGCATGCCTATACAATCATTCTCACTCGTTTAGACTTGAGAGATTGCTTTTTAGTTTTCTCGGTATATAGCAATAAAAATACGCTCTTTGTGTTCTCGTCTTCGTCGTCGTCGTTGTCGTCGTCGTCGTCGTCGTCGTCGTTGTCGTTGTCCACATCAGTTAATAGGATTCGAGATAATTCAACAACTTCGATGTGTGCTCTTGGTCACCGATCTTGTTACGCTCCGAGAAAAATCAACATCCTGAGCGCTGTACTTTAGACAACGGGCTTGCATGGGCGCTTGTTCGAGAGTGTCGGTTTCACATAACATCTCGTAGGGCTTATCGAAAAAAAATGATTGTCGCACGTTCAGCATCTTGGACTTGGACTTCAGTTCTCGTCGAGAAGCGCAAGCGTAAACGTCTCCACCATGCGAGTCCCGTCGAGTCGAAAAATCTCCGCCGCGCGCGCGCAAGTCACCCGCGAGCGACATCATCTCGACCGTTTATCGGCAAGACTTGATCGCGCGAGTGAACTGACAGATCGGCATTTACATGCCTTTCTGTCAATTTTTAGTGTGCACGAGCGGGCAGTGGCTACATATAATGCGGCGCTCGCCAACTTAAATAAGTTGGAGCAGCAAGGACTACCGACTGCTTTCGAGCACGCGCCCGCTGTGGCGGTGAGCGACCGGTGCTTCCGCTGCGACGTGCGCTTTCACCGGAGGACGCGTCATACTGCATGGGTAGTGTGCACAAGATGTCATCGATTTTTGTGTACAGCCTGCATCCGCAGTGCTTGCTGCCCATGCCTGGAGCGTTTTGGCTGCGCAACGTGTGGTTCAGCGGTGCGGTGTGTGTGTGACACACCTGCCTCACCGGTACCCAACAACACCACGGAGGAGGCGGAGGAAGAGGCCAACATCCGCGAAATACAGCGTCCGTGCCCGTGTTGGGAATGTAAGGGTGAAGCTAGCCGTCGTCGTCGTCGTCGTCATCGTAGTCGTCGTCGTCGTCGTCGTGTTTCGATTACATCGTCACCACCAACTCCGCCGCCACCACCACCGCCATCGCCATGCAGCGAGGACTCGGAAAATTAAACATTTAAAATAGTAGAAGTGTAGTTTTAAATATAGGATAAAATAGTTTTAAGTGTTTAGTGTAAAAATTAAATATAGCGCCTATAAAATACTTTAAAATATAAACAGAAATAGTGGATAAATGTGAAGTGTCTACAAATAAGGTAAAATATATTTTATTTTAAATTAATTTAAATTATTTTATTTTAAATTATTATTTTCTCTTTCTTTCTATAAATATATATATATATAGAGAGATATGCGTGCGTATGTATGTAGGTATATATATATAGAGAGAGAGAGAGAGATACGCGTGCGTATGTATGTAGGTATATATATATCTTACTATATTATATAGTTGTTTTGGGCTAAGGTGGAATTTAGCCCCCCCTCCCCCCCCTCTACCCCCCCTCATACCCCCCCCCTCAAAATGACCAAGAAACGTTTCAAAAGTTTAGTTATTTTTACGGTTTTCCCCCCCTCATCGCCCCCTCCCCCCCTCACCCCCCTCACGACCCCCCCCTCATTCCTTAGAATGTTAACATTTTTATGTATGCACACAAATTTTTGTATGCACAAAGAGGTGAATTGTGAACGTTATGGTTAGTAATGTTAGTAAAAAGACCTGTTCAGATATAGTGCAAAGTAGAATCAGAAAGTCGTAAGTGTAGGAGATAGGTAGAGATTATGTGTGGAAGGTAGAGATCAAGATTATATTCATAAGTAGGCGTTGTAAGGATAATTGGACATGATTTCTTATTATTATATAGTTGTTTTGGGCTGAGGTGGGAGTTAGCTCCTCCGTTATATTATATGCCATAAATGTTACGGCAGTAAATAAATTTTAAGAATTATTATTATTATTATTATTATTGTTCTAACGATCAATAAAATAAGCATATATTTAAAAAATGTGTTTTGAAAATCGAAAAGTTTAAAATTAATATTTTTTAAAGTGGTTTCTTCTTTACTGTTTACGGAAAATCATTTTTATATTATTTCCACACCACCTTGGAGGTAAATAGAAATGGCGCGTTTTTTTTAAAGTGGTTTCCCCTGTAGGCCTAATCCACTGTATAGTTTTGTAGATGTATGATATTATTAATGATATGAATATAATAATATAGTATAATAATAATATAATGAACCAACTCATATGTACTTAGTTGTCCGATGTATTTTATTCGTAAATTTTAATACTTCAAACAGACATCATTAAATACCTGTGAGTGTTTTTTGACTAACATAATTAATAATTTGTAATTATGTTACTAAGAAATAAAAAAATTTAAATTAATAGAAGAAATTATAATTGTTATAATTTATGAACCAACTCATATGTACTTAGTTGTCCGATGTATTTTATTCGTAAATTTTAATACTTCAAACAGACATCATTAAATACGTGTGAGTGTTTTTTGACTAATATAATTAATAATTTGTAATTATGTTACTAAGAAATAAAAAAATTTTAATTAATAGAAGAAAATATTTGATACAGAATATTTGCAATATTTAGAAGATAATTAGTATATAAATCTTTATTTTTTCTTAGGTGGTCAAAAAAAGAAGCATTGTAATTATCTATTCTGTACCTTATAATATCTTTTAATTTTAATAAAATATTATTTGGTACTAATGCTAATGAATCAAATGATTTTATTATTGTATCATAATTTTCCTCATATTCTTTAATTTTATTGTTTAAATTTTTTATTTCATACATTTTAATTTCTATGTCGAGTGTTTGGATATAATTTATGTACATTGTATTATGTTGCTCTATACTTTCAATTTGCAAATTTATATTTTGTAAATATTGTAAATGTTCATAATTTTCTATTTCAATATACTCACCTGTACTAGGATCCCATTCCATTGTTAAAGATTTTTTTTATTTGATTGTATAATATAATATCTGAAAAATATAACTATAAGAATTATATATGTAAATATATATATATAAAAGATTTACATTAAAAATCTTCATCCCAAACAATATTTTCAATTTCTTCATTATTTGATAATTCGTTTTGTATATAAATTTGTTGGGGATTTTTGCTTCGAGATAAAGCAACGTATAATTGTCCATGTGCAAATAAAGGTCTTCTAATGTAAAGTCCTACAGAATCAAAACTTTGTCCTTGAGATTTGTTAATAGTCATAGAAAAAGCTAAAACTAAAGGAAATTGTTTTCTGTACAATGTGAAAGGTAATGAAGACGATTCTCCTGTATTTAAAGTTATTCTAGGTATGAAAACAATTTTACCGTTTTGATCTCCTGTTAAAATTTCGGCTTCAATATTGTATTTAAAAAGTTTTATTATTCTTAAACGTGTTCCGTTACATAAACTATCGCTAATGCTTAAATTTCGTATTAGCATTACTATTGCGTTAATTTTTAAATTTAATTTATGTGGTGGTAAACCTTCATTAATTGCATTTAATGTTTCTGGTGGAAAATTTAAATTAATATTTTCATCAGATTGATCTACGCCTTTATGTGTAGCATAATCGACACTATAATATGTTGTGAGTTTTCCATCAAGAATATGTAAAATTTTATTATTAATATGATGTATGTCTTCATTATGAGGTGCTAAAATAACACAATTATTTTTAATATTTGTATTAATATCTTTATAAATTTTTAAACAAACGTTACTTGTTTTCCATGAACTTGGTATTATAAACGGGTTAATTTTGCCATCTCCTATTTTTAATCGAAATGAAGAAAATTCTTTATTTTTTGAACGTACGTTGTGTTTTAATTTTAAAATTTTAAATAAATGCCACAATTTAGAATATTTTATAGTGTCTTCAATTATTGCTGTTCTAAAGCCATATTTCATTACTGATAAAATTTGTCTAAAATCACCGCCTAAAATAATTAATTTTCCACCAAAAGGAGTGTTAGTATTACAAATGTCTTTTAATGTATTATCAACAATTTCTAATGCTTTTTTTGGAATCATTGAAGCTTCATCCCATATAATTACGTCAACTGTTCTTAATTTTTTTTTATCTGATTCTATATTTAAAAATGCTGTTTCAATACTATTTAAATCAAGTGGTAATCTAAATGTTCTATGACTTGTCATACCTTTGGGCAATAAAATAGAAGCTATTCCTGTCCATGCCATTGATAAAACGTTTTTGTTTTGTGATAAGAAGTAATGTATTAATGTTTTGTATAAAAACGTTTTCCCTGATCCACCGGGTCCGTCAATGAAATAAATTTTTTCAATTGAATTAATTATATTATTAAAGATATTTCTTTGATCATCGTTTAGTTGTACATACATATTGTCGAATAAATTTTTATTGTATAATATTTCATGTTTAATTATTTTATCATTATCTTTACTCAAAGTATTAAAATCGGGTGTTGGTAATGCAAAATCTTTACAAGATTTGTTTTCTAATTGCAGTATATTTTCTATGTATAATAAGGCTTCATTTTCTTTATTTTCTTTAAAATCTTCTATAAAATATGTTTTATATTTATTCCAGATTTTATTAGCTTGAATATTTTCAGATAAAATAAACCATGTAAATAATTGTCTTAATTGATGTGGCAACATAATAGTGCACGCTTCATCAAATATTTTAAAAATTTGTGAATCGTGTTCTATTAATCCCATAGCAATAGCTGTTTCTTCGTATGTAGGATATTTTATACTTTCATATATTAATAAATCTTCAAAACAAGTTGGACCTTTTGCATGATTTAAAATAAGTTTTAAAAAGAATCTTTCTGAATCTTTTGGCGAAACAACGCACATTCGTCCAATTGCTTTGTCTTTTTTATTATTTTTTCTTTTTCTCCAAGTTCTAGAGCATTTATCAAAAATGTAAAATTCTGGTATATTTATTGTGACGTTGTTGTTTTTATTGCTCTCTCGGGGAGGCCGTCGAGAGCTCCACAACGTGATCGCGCCCTGTTTCGGGCTGCCGGATGAACCGTATTTTAATTATTAATTGTTCGACGCCCGGTTCACCAACCGCTTTGCCGGCTGCTCAGCGGTGCACAAACTTATATGTCGCGGCCGCGAATTTTTGGGAAGAAGGATAGGCGGGGGCTCGTTAAATAAAAACACGCACAGTATTAAAGTGGACGGCCTGGCATTTATTGAATAAATAAGAGAATGTGAAAGGGCTCGCGTGCGGGAGGCACGCTCTGGCGGTAAGTCCGGCCGACGCGGGGACGCGCACTTTGAAATAATAAGTATCTACCTGGCTGTAAAAATACGATGACTGCTCGTCCTCTCGTCCGGATGATGTCTCGTTCCCTGAAATGTCGCGCGGCGCAGAATTTCTTCGCGGAGCGAACCTCGACAGTTTAGAAAAATGCTGGAGGTTAAGTCGTGGAGAATGCGGAGGGAAATTGTGGTCCTGGAGTGCGTCCGATTTTGCCTGCTGCTCACTGGATACTACTGGTTCTACCTGTTGCGCGGCCGTTGCGACCGCGGCGTCTCTCTCTGTCTCTTTCTCGCGCATATATTTTCTGGCTGTCCTTTCTTACTCACGCGATATCACGTGATAGCCTGATATAGCACATTTCTGTCCTAGCGCCCTCTTACTAATAAATCTCCTCGCGCGCGAAATTCAAATTCGTTAGTTCGCTCTGTCTGGCTGTCGTCGCATTCAATCATACATTTTCCGCCTGATACTTCTCTTACAATATTTCTCTTACAATATTTCGCTCGCGTACCGCTGTGGATCGAGCCGCAGCCCTCCACCCGTCGCCAATAACGTTCGAGGCTCGTCGTGTGCCTCCACTCTCTCTGCTCACATTAGACATTCTCCGTCTCTGTCTATCTCGCTCTCGCTCGCTCTCATTCTCTCTACCGTGCTCGCCAACATGGCGGTGGTCGCTCGCGCGCGTACGCCTCGTGGCTTCGCTCGCCGTGCTGCGCTCTCAGCCGTCGCCGCTATCTTCGTTCTCTCTCGCTCTCGCGCGGCTTCCCTCTCTCTGCCGCTCTCTCGCTATGGCGCGCGTGGTGCTTCTCTCTCTCTCTCTCTGTCTCGTGCGGCGCCGCGCATGCTTCGCGCTGAGCGTGGCTTCTGCTCAGCTGTTCCGGCCGTGTCTTCTCTCTCTCTCTCTGCCCTGCTTTCCTGTAAACACCACCGGGTCTTAGCGTATGCTTTTTCATTAGCACGGCTCCGGTGGTGTCCAGGCGAGCTGGGGCTGACGGCTGACCGTCACATTCCCCCTCCCAAATCTTACCTCCTGGTAAGTTTCTACCAGAGGAAGAAGGGCTCGCCGGGACACCATGTGCCGGAATTGAATAGTTTGCTGTGGAAAAATTGTATGTTAGTGTAGTAGAGAGAGAGAAAAAAAAAATTTTTGTACTCACGACTGTCTTTTTTACCACCTATATAGGTTCTGGCTGTGTTGTCTGTCTTCATCCTTTTTTATCCGTCCTCAGCACCTTGCGGAGGATCGCGTCTCGGATGTCGGCTGGGAGGTTCCGTGTCTCCCGGATGAGCTCCAGTATTTCCCTATCTGTGAGCTCCCGGGACGGGCTTGGCTGCCTCCTTGCCTCCGCAGGTGCTGGTGCCGGGGAGGTTTCCCTCGACCTCTTTGGCGAGGACGGCCCGTCGTCTGGGGTGGTGGTGGCTGTCGCCGGCCCTGCTTGCGACGTTGATGGGTGAGGTGCCGCTTCCTCGAAGCTCACCCTTCTCTGGCGATCTCTCCCCTCTGCCGCTGGTGGTGGGTCGGGCCGGTGTCGGCCTTCTCTGGCTATGGCGGTCGAGGTGGCGCGCGGGCGCGATGCCGACCTCGACCTCTGGCTGTGCCGACGCTGCAGCTCGTGGTAGCGGTCGCTGCAGCGCGGGCAGTCGGCTATGTCGACTCCCTTTCTGCCGCAATTGTTGCAGTAAGGGAGTCGGGGTGATTCCCGACAGTCGCCGCTCTGGTGCCCGAACCGCCAGCAGTTGAAGCAGCTGTATGGCGGGGGATCCAGGTCGGCTTCCGTCGGGATCTCCCTGAGGTTGCCGAACCGCAGCCCGGTCCGTTTCACGGGCAACCGCGCCGCCCGTCGCCTCTCCCTGGCTAGCGATGGCACGTCAGCCGGTGGGCCGTCCGCCGTTGGAGGGCCTGGGGGGGTGTCGTCCCGTCGAACCTGTCGACGCGGCAGCTCGATAGTGGAGAAGACGTCGTCCACGGTGAGCTGCCGCGGTCCTCTCGAGCGTCGGGAGCGGCTGTGGCTTCGTCGGCGGTCATGTCCTCCTCCCTGGGGCACCGGGCTGTTGGGCTGGGTGGCCTCCAGGTCCTCCGGCTCCAAGCCCAAGTCCCAGGCGAGCAGGTGGTCCGCCGGTGTCGTGTCGCCCTGTATCGGAACGAACCGGGGCGGCTGCAGGGGCCTTTTAAAGGGGCCGACGGACGCGCGGGGCTTCTCGTCTGTCTCGCGGGGTTTGGTCTGACCAGTCTGGCTGAGGGGAGGTGAGGGGAGCGGCCCCAGCCTGGCCGATAGGGGTCTGGTTTGGGGTGGCGCCTCCGCTCGTTGCGACGGCCCCACCGCCCCGAGAATAGGCTCTTCGGGTTTCGCGGTTGGGACTCGACGCGGTGCGGCGGCGTCAACCCTTCCCCAGCCAGCCATGGCCAGACTGGGTGTGTCTTGCTCACACGCCTCGTCTGGCTGTAACTCTGGCTGCGAGGTGGCCGTGCTCGCGGGGGTCGAGAGTGACTCCGGAGCCGGTCTCCTCAAAGGCAAAGACCTCGGCCTTTGGATGGCCCCTGTGGCCGGTGTTAGGATCATCGGTCCTGCACTGGTCCACAGAAAGGGCTGCCTGGGCGGGGTCTTCGGGGGAGACTGCCTGTGTTGCCGGTCCTCCGTCGAAGTGGTGGTGGCGCCGGCGGGCGTCGTTGGGCGGCTGGCTTCCTGGAGTAATTCCTTTTCCTCGGCCTCGGTGATGCAGCAGTCCATCGGACTGTCTGGCTGCTGAGGTCGGGAGGGTTCTTCCTCCAGGTGGTCGGTAGCCGCCACCTCTTCGGCGCTGCTGCTGGCCTCCACGGTCGCTTGAGCGTTCGTGAGGCGGAGGTGCGCCGCCCTTGCCAAGCGC
>JACCIB010001958.1:0-13040 GCA_018906965.1 Philotrypesis tridentata | reverse complement strand
GGGTAGCCCAAGCGTGGATGTAGGAAAGCCAGAAGAGTGGTCGGAAAGGATGAAGAAGTTAGATGCCCTGCGCGAACTTGTAGCCAAGTTTATCGATAGGGAAAGGGAAAGACAGAGCCGAGCGTATAACAAGGGGCGTAAGTTTGCAGAGTTTTCAGAGGGAGACCTAATATTACGGAAAGCGCATCCGCTATCGAATGCAGCAGCGCACTTCGCAGCTAAGCTCGCGCCGAAATACGAGGGCCCCTTTAAAATAATAAAGAAGATATCACCCCTTGTATATGAACTGGAAACGGAGGGCGGAAAGGGGCGGAAGATAGCCAAGGTCCATGTTAGTGATTTACGGAAGTACATCCCACCGCGTCCTGGCCACCTCTTTGTTCCTAACCCGAACCCCCGTGATGTATCCAAAAAGTAGTACTAGCAGGTGCCGTGAGTGCCAGATGTTTATGTGAAGTAACGCATGTAAGTAACAAGGTGATGGAAAACTGTGCTGTCCTAAAAATATCCGCGACCCCGTAATAAAATAAGATTGATTATAGGATGAGTGACTACAACCCCCATAGTGCCGCTTGCGACGGAGGAATGGAGGAAGAGCAGCGTCTGAGGGAGGAGCTCCTCCGACAGACGGCTGCTCGCTGAGCTGCCCGCGAAAGGGAGCCACTCCAGGAGATCGCCGAGGCCATGGAGGGCGAAGAAGTGCCGGCCACCCGTCCCGCACCCCTAGGGCAGGACGCCTCAGACGATGAGGCAGCCCTTGTGGGACCGGACGACCCGGAGGGACACCTGCAGTGCTGCGTCTCCCTGGAGGAGGAGGCCGACCTCCTGCGGGAGTCGGAGGAATCCGCCGCCCCGACGACGACCCTCGAGCCGCTACCACCCACTAGGGATTATACCCTAGAGGGAGCAAGGCCCAAGGAGCCGCGACGGGGCCCCCGCGCTGTCAACATCCCTCCGCGCATCGCCAACGCCGCCCCCTCTACACCGGGACTGGCACCGGAGACTCCCCCCCTGCACGGCCGGAGAGCCTATTCCCGGTACGGGGGATAGTCTCCAACGAGCCAGCTCGGTGTGGGCACGGCTGGGTGCGCGTCACGGCGAGGATACTCGGGAGGAGTTCCCGCGGGCACCCAGGCCCAGATGGGACTGGACCAAGATCCAGCGCGAGGGCGACGCCCGAAGGGAAGGAGCGCAGGCGCAGCGCCACCAGCAGGCCGTAGAGCGCGACTCCGGCGTAGCGAAGGAGGTAAGTTTGCCGGCCGTGGAGCTCAGCTCCGGCGTAACGAGGGAGACGAGTTCGCCAGCCGTAGAGCGAAGCTCCGGTGTAGAAGGAGAAGGGGAGGTGCGGCCCCAACCGTACGGGCGCTTGGACGAGCCGCGGATTATAGACGTGCCGTTCCGCGAGGAGGACCTGGAGCCCCAGTACAGGTGCCCTTACGCGTCGATACAGGTGTTTGAGAGCGGACAGGGGCAGGAGGACTGGGACTTGGAGGACGGCACCCTCACGGTCACCACCTACCGGCCGGCCGAGCGCCTTCCCCCGCCACCACACGAGCCGGAGAGGAGAGCCCGCTCCAGGAGGCGCAGGGGACGAGGTCCGGTGCAGTGGACGGCCGAGGATTATTTCCCGGCAGTTGAGGAGCCCCGCCGCCCGCGTGAGATCACGCCACCAGGCCCCCCAATCCGGAGCGAGCCACTCCCTGCCCCCGCGCGCCCGCCGGTTACACCCGACGCACCCGCTGCCTCCACCTCACCGCCACCGACGCCCGACACAGCGGCAACACCCCCGGAGGGGCAACCACAACCGCGCCGAGAGAGGAAGCGAGGCAGGAGGAGCCACGTCAAGGTGACGGGCCTGAGGTTCGACGGGCTGAGGGCGCTGCCGCACAATCCCGCCCTTGACCCTCCCCCGTATACCTGCTTCAATTGTTGGCAGCGCGGTCACGGACATTTGGACTGTCCCCGGCCCAGAGTCCGGACCTACTGCCACAATTGCGGCAGGAACGGGGTAGAGGTGGACGGCTGCCCTCGCTGCGCCGACCGCTACCGCGAGATGGCCGCAGGGTTGGGAGGGGAGCTGGAGGAGAGCCGGCAACGGGCTTTTGGCGCCCCAGCGACCGACGCCGCCATCGCCGGACCTTCTACCGCTCCAACCGCCACACCATCACCCCCGGCCAGCACAGCGGACCCGCCCCAGGCCAAAAAGAGGCGCCCGAGCCCACCGGAGACACGGCCAGTGCCCCGGCCCCGCGCCGTCGTGCCCCTCCCCACCGAGCCACAGCCCATCCCGAGGCCTCGCACCACCACCCCGTCGACCGGCCCTGGAACCATCGGCGAGCCTAGCGCCCGGATGACGCCCTCAGAAGTCCTCAGGATCCTGGAGAGGGTGGAGGATCTGCCCCAGCACCTGCGGGAGGCTATCCCCGAGAGGATTTTCACCCCGGGGAGCCTACGAGAGAGCGGAGAGAAGTAAAGGTAAGCGTCTTTGTTCCGTTTTACCCATATCTATTCTGCTCAACATAACCCGGAGAAACCGAGTAAGAGAGACTCGCCGAGCGAAGGAGAACGACTTCAAAGCGGAAGTAAGGAACACCGAGGTAGTTTATTCGTTTCAGCAATACCCGAAGGTAGCAGAGGCCCAACACAGGGGAGAGAACAGTTACTAACCACTAACTCACAGTCGGGGAGGGTCTCTGCGGGAGAGCGCTCAGCACCCCTAGTCTGGAAAACCTAACAATGCGGGGCATTGAAGGTTTGGAAGGGGGAATGCGACGGAGAATCCGTCGTTGAAAAGCTGAGTGACTCTCCTGCAGGCACCCGAAACCGAGCAGAAGAATATACTCTAATGGCAACGGGTGCTTACAGGAGAAAACAGCTGAGCCGTAGCCAGGCGCCGGTACTGAGCCGCGCCGTAGGAGAGAGAGAGAGAGGGAGAGCGCACGAGAGTAGCAGCCAGCCGAGTCGCCGCCGTGACGTCACGGCCGTCGAGCAGCGAGAGAGCGCGCGAGGAGTGGGAGCGCCGCTGACTACTACACGCGGCCGCGCGCGGCGCGCAGAGCCAGCAGGCGCACCGCTGGGCCGCAGCCGCCGCCATGACACCACCGAGGAGCACAAGGCGACGGCGAACATAGCCAGCGTATGGAGCTACAGCGAGCGGCGCGACGAGCGGCTGAGCCGCGTATATTGTAGCGAGCGCGTGCGTATGTGTGTGTGTGAGCGCGCGCAGCACGACGCGTGCCGAAGAGTATGTGAGTGCGAGAGAGACGGCACGATGCCGCCGCGGAACTCGAAAGAGTGGAGGCTACTGAGCCTCGTATGTAACGCGAAATGTTATTGGCGGTCGGAGTGGAGGCGCCAGGGCTCTCCACAACGGCAATAAGCGAGCGAGTGTGCCGAAGCCAGAGCGTGAGTGAGGAGAAAATAAAGACGAGAAATTTGTAAATTGCCGCGGCCGATCACGTGACGATTGTACACTGATGCGAGCGTGTATGTGTGAGATCGCGAGATAGAGCGCCGAGACGAGTGAGCGAGTGGGCAGTACTGAGCCAACCTCCTAGTGAGCAGCACAGAGTTCCCCAGAGCAATCCAGAGTTTTAAGAGTTCCGAGAGTTTTTGTAAGAGCCCAGCAGCACTTATTCACCCGCGCACAACCGCGTCTCGCCTGTATTCGCGTCGTCGATCCACAGAGTACGAGACAACGGCCGTACGCGAGGAAGTCTGCTGTCAGTGTAGTGAAAGTAATAAAGAAAATTCATTTATAATTATACGTGTTCAAATTTATATACCAAAAATTACCGGCTCAAGCGACCCGTGAGATAAGGAGTCTCAGCCGAGGCCCGAGCTTGTGAGTGGGCCACCAGTGTCGCGTCAAGGCGCCCGCACCCCCGGAAAAATAACAGACGCGACCTGTAGCTCGACTCAGGACCGCGGAGGGGAAGGCCCCAGCGCGAGCGCGAAATACTCCCCGGGAGACGCACCGACGTGCCTCTCTCCTCCTATCGCCCGCCGCAGCCACCAGCCCCGCCGTGTCACAAAGTTTTTACAGATTTGCAGTGGATGGTTTCCTATTTATAATTATTCTATAAGTTCAGAAGACAAGTGGTTTAGAATTTGTTCGCAATTTGGAGAGAGCAAGTACATTCAGATTCCAGATGTAACGAGCTTTTCTCAAAGGAAAAGCATTTTTTGTTTAGTATACGGTAACAAGAACTTATGAAGGCGTACAACTATCAGATTTTACAAGGAAAGAATTCTTTTGACATGACAAGCTAGTGAAATATTCATTTTTTAGTATCGACGAAAGTTTTTATAGTATTCAATATTAAACAGCTCAAATATGGTCTAGATGATTTTCAGGGAGACCTACCTCAAAATTTAGACACTAAATTTATGATGTCAACCGTGTAAGTATTTATGTGAAAGTCATACAGGGGATACCACAACTTTACTGACACTATTTTTTACAAGTTTTCATAAAGTTTAAATTCGATTATAGTTTTCTAAACATTTACCGAACTAGGTGGGTTGCATTAAAAATGATAATACATCTATCATAAAGAATCATAGGGATATTGGAAACTAACTTACATATACTTCTTTTTATTCTAAATATTATTTTCATTATTCTATAATATAGATTAAACAATTGTGAAGGATACGATGTAAACTTGTATTCTTCCTGTAAAAATTAAAAATTAATTTTACAACTCTTGATAATCTTAATGTAACAAAAATTTGAACTCTTGATAACACTTATGCAGACAAAACCAAACTCTCATTAACACTCATACTGAAAAAAAAAATTCTAAGAGTTTACTCTAAAATTAAACTTTAATTTTCAAACTTCGACAACTCTAATGTGGCCGAAATTATATGTGCTTTATCCTATACAGTTATTAAATTAAGTAAATTAAAGATCTTGATAACACTTATTTAGACAAAATACTAGCAGCTTCACTGCATGCTGTTAAGAGGTGTTGATAATAAAGTCATCAGATCAATAAATGATTTATCATCTTTCCCCTTGTGAATAAGTGATTGTAACACAAACACTGGAAGAATATATGACGTTTATAGATCAAGTTTGAAGACAAATAATTATGTTAGGACGCATGTCTTCGAACCTCGTAAATGAGTTAATCACCAGCACTGAAATCATGATGCTTATACCTTAAGCTAAATAATCCGAAACTCTCATGGATGAAAATATAAACGTGTAATACCATCTTCGCATTATCGTCTCCTTCGATTTCATCTATACCTTCAATTTTATAAAAATTGCCATTTTAATTTTAAAAAAAGAAAGTTATGTGTTATGTGCCGATGCCAAAGTACAAATTGGCAACGTCGCATAACGCATAAGTAATTAGAGAGGTGCAAAAATATGCGCCCAGCCGTCGCCAAGTCGCACAAAGACGAGCGATAGCGGTACCTCTCCTCCAGCCCTCGAAACGCTGACCAAGCGCTTCGCCCTCCCATGCGCTGGCGGACTTCACCGTAAGTTCGAGAGTGCAAGTGAGAGCGAAGTAGCTAATGAAGCGAAGAGAGGGATGGGGGAGAGGTAAGAACAATTAGTGGGAGAGAAAGTGACGCGCTCTCTCCCCTGCATAATTGCACGCCCTCCGGCAGAGCATCTTGAGCCACCGAGCCGAGTGCACGTAGTTTTTCTGTTTAGAATCCTTCCAGTTTTCTTAAGCATTGTAATAGACGCCTGCGTGGCTTGTTCATTTAATATCGAGAATAAAGTATGGTATATTCAGCCTATTTATTCCATTATTATTTTCCTGTGTGCTGCGCAACGCTTTTTCTTGATCACATTAGTACGAGAGGATTTACACACAAATAACAATTTGCATCCAAACAATCTTTGCACTGAAGTATCAATTTGGCACAGTCTTGCGTATTATTCAGCCAAGCAGCCCAGCTCATCGAACCCAAAGGTAAGAATTTGAGTAAATTTGCAAAACATAATTAGCTTGCATGACGTAAATTAATTCGTGGCACTTTTAAAAGTGAAAGTTTCGCCGTATCCCGATCGCGCGAAGATTTGAATCGCGGTTAAAGGCTTTAAGCGTTTATCGTGTCGCGCGCTCCCCCGATATTTCTCACGTGCTATAAGCTCACGTGCGCGAGTACGTAACAGTACTAAAAATCAGTCGAGGCCCCGGGGGGATAGCCGCGAACGTCGGGAAAAGAAGGAAAAAAAGAAACAAAAAGAAAATTGAATTCAAGTGCCGAAAACGCAACGACAAAAGTCGAGGCACGCGCCGAGAAAGATTTGAACGCGTCGAAACGCGCGCGCCGCCATTTTTGTGAACGGCGTGGGTAGTGCGCACGGCACTGAAGCGTTGCTTGCTCGTCCGCCATTAAGCACGCGGGGACTTGTTTAAATTTTCAACCACGAGTTTTCTCTCCCTAATCGTAAATTTCAGTCTCGTCAATTTTTTGCAAAATAATAAAGAATAAAAATAATAAGGATAATCAAATCTTTTTATGATCGGCATATTTTTGGTTACCTTCACTGCGATTGTCTAGCTGATGAAGCTAATGCAATTGAAAAACTAGTGCACATAAAAAACCAAGGCGTTTTGATGGTTCACGCCGAAAAAATGTACAAAATATCTTAAGTTCAATAATAAATCAAAGCCAAGAAAAGGAAAAAATTTTTTTTTATGTCATTGTAGGCAACAGTTTATTTTTTGAAATTTTATGCCCTGTTTGCAAAGTTCACAAATTTATACAAAATATCCATTTCATTAATGTACAATCTAGCTTGATCAACATTCAAATTTTGCAAAGAAGCCAAGACAAGAAAATCAATTAAAGCGTATAAAAATAAAGTCATTGTACCGACAACTACTGAACACTAAGGGTGTAAAGGGGGGCCCTCAACCTAGTGACAAATTACCTAAGAAATAGAGATAGGGAAAGATAGGAATAAAAAGCGAACAAATCAGCATTTCGATAATCACTTGTATTTATTCAAAGTTAATATAATTTTGCTAAACCATAAGACATATGCGAATGCCCAGCAACTCTAGTCGTGTGACATAGGCACCAGGACTACGAGTTTTACATTAACATTTTATCTTATATCATTGTGTGTCACGAGCTGTCTCCTAGACGAGGATTCAAGTGCAGTCTCGTTGCAGCAGGCTGTGTGACATAAGAACCAGAGCCTGGTCTGCGTCAAAAAAAGTAAAACACACTAAATTTGAAACATTTGCACGCACTGCAACACTAATTCCTTTTCACTAGCACAAGCATTGGTTCATTCACACCAAGTCTTGTTATTTTTAAGTTTACGCGAAATTTTGCTTCCACAATATCTTATACTTAACTCATTTTGTTCGTTTTAAATTTTAAATTCACACTTCTACACTACACAGTACACGTTCACACTTCAACACAAGCCACAGAGTCGCAAGTTAAATCAAATATCCAAAAATCTTGTTATAAAACAACACAATTTTTTCTTGCTCGTTTAAGTACTGCACAATGCCGCCTAGTCGCATCTTCTTCACACATGTAGTATTTTTTGCTTTCCCACCAAGAAATTCAAAACCAGATTTGAAATTCCCAGCACTGTCACCGCAAACTTGGTAAAAAGAGCAGCTGCTGCGAATCTGAAACGCAAAAGAAATTAGAGTGACCACAAAGCAAAGCCCTTCATATAAGGTGCAAGCTTTGCAAAATATAAAACATTAAAAAAATACTCACCTGACAAAACGTTGGCGAAATCCAAGTTGCTCCAACGACTCATATTGCCCGCGAAAAATTTATTGTTGCACGATTAACTAAATATGATATTTCACTGTATCTGCAGTCTTCGTCTCCTGGCTACTCTGTAACCTCAAACGAGGCTTTGTTTTCGCACTGTGTGCAGACGACACCTCTGAGTCAGCTGCACACGTGTGAGAATTGGTCAAAATTTCGAGGCCAGGAGTTGGCACGAGGCGTGACGTCACGCAGAAACTTTCCCCTTGAAATAGTATGACTATATAAGGCGGCGGCCATTTTGGCAGTGGCGACAACCAAGTCCCCTCCAAGGCGCGCCAATTTGAAGTTCATTCTCATTAGCTATTCATGAAAATTCTATCACACTTGGACTGTCAAATTCGCATGCACTAATTACGCAAAGATTGCTCAAATATTTCATTTTAAATAAGTAGTTCACCTAACAATTTCTACACTTAAAATTTCAAAATTGACACAAGTTTAATTTTCAAACGGATAAAGTCAGTCGCTGCACTTTTTAAAATATATTGCTGCAGATGCAAACAAACACTCTTGTCGCAAAAGAAAAACACTCAACTAATCACAAACACGTCGAAAATCAATAAAGTTACAGGTTTAATACACATTATCCAACGCTACACGAAACTGCATGAACATTGTAATCACTCGGTCAACGTGAAAAGCACTTTACACAACAATTACAAGTTTCAAAAAATAACACAAGTCAATAAATGCGCAAATTGTAAACGAATTAAACACAACTAAAGTGACACTGAACACACTCTTGCCATTAACAAATTTCGGTCAACTCTAATTATTATAATTGAAGAAACGTACAAATGAACACTCGTCTAAATTGATTTTTTGCTAACACAACACAATTTGCCGAAAAACATCAAACCGCACAACACTCAATTCATGAACACTTTCAAAAAACACGGTAACTTTGCAACTACAACTCACACATTAAAATTGTACAAATAGCGGTCCACAAACTCACTAACAACGTTCACATTCACAATTATAATTCGCATTTGTAGATCAAGTTAATTCCAAAACTGTGCTAATTTTCACATTACACTTTTCACGAACACTTGCATTATTCTCTTCCAAAAGCAGTCTGAAATAAAATTCGCAAGAGCACACAAGTCTGCATGCCTGTCTTCTAAGATAAAACAAATAAGACACTTGTTTTACACTAAAACAAAACAAACGAGACCAAGTCTCTACAGTTTTGCTCATTTACATGAACTTCATCAATGAATGTCACTTCAAACAAAAACACATATGCTGAAATGAATGATCACTTATAATTTAAACTCAATCACTCACATCTTTTAAAAAAAAAAAGCAACTGTTTATTCTCATTGCACTTTCTCTGCATTTGTCTCTCTAAAGCAACGCAAACAAAAACACTTTGATATTTAAAACACGCACTGCACCAAGTTTGTTAAACGCCTAAACACAAATAATCACTTTGCATTGATAACACACTGCACTTATTTCCAGTCTTCAATCTATAAGCAACCGGAAAGTTTTCCTCTTCTCTCTCTCATTAAAAAAACAACCACATCTAAATAATAACATTTGGCGTCCCCAGCCAAGTCTCGCTCAAAACTGTTTGCAAAAATCCATGAAGCTGAAACATAAAAGTGAACATAATTAAACACAAAGCAACGTGTTCTCAGATAATTGTTTTGAAAAACAACATAATAATAAAAGGAATACTCATCTGAATACTGTAGAATCCTCGTAGTAAGACTTCTTGCACAGATTATTTTTCTGCAAGGCAAACTTGCGAAAAACAATTTGCACCGGCAAATAAAACATTTTCTCGCGAATCCACTGAGTACGAGTTTCGCGCACTTTTGAGCACTTTTCCGCAATTTTCCAACGTTGGGAAACTTCACCGTTGCGACAGCAACGCGCGCGAGGTTAAGCACTGAAACATAGGACTGCACCATATAGGTATACAAACTGCAGTCAGCGCCGCGCTCGATACTATCGATCGATACTTGAACTCGAGCGTCGACAACAAGGCGTTTCTACACTAAAGCAAACGCGAAGCAAAATCGATCATCCTTAAGGACACGGAAAACTATATACATTGTGCACCAAAGCCTAACGCCAACTGATGTGTTTTTAAGAAAACTTTTCAAACATTTTTGCTCGCGAACCATTAAAATACAATTATTAATTAACATTTAATTAGATACAATCATATTTAAATTCAACTATTTAACAAAACTTTTAAATAATCAAAGTAATAATTAAACTAAACACAAGAAGCACGTTATTAAATAATCAACACCTAATGCAAATGAACATTGCAATAATAATTCAACAATAATCTAACCTTCTACTACAATTATTAATAATAAACAAAATTCATTTAAATCAATAAATTTCGAGTTCACAAACTCAAAACTTTAATCATTTTTGTAAATTTCAAAATTTTATCACTCGGATTAAACAAACACTTAATAAATAATAATCGCATTAAAAACATTAACAATAAACATCCAGCAAATGAAGTCAATCAATTAAAATTTTTTTTTAATAATAGCACTATTCCTATAAAGTACTCAATAACTAATATTTAAACACTAATTTTAATTAACATTAATAATTAATTAATCAACAACAAATAATTATTATAAATAAAAAATTTTTTTTTCTCCAACAGAATTACTGTTTCCCAACTAAAAAATTTTTTTTTTTTCAAAAATTTTTCAAAATTTTCCACAATTTTTTTTTCAATTCGACCAAATACATATTCAAGCTAAGGCACCAAAATTTTCTATTTCAAGCAAATTAAAAAATTCTTTTTCAGTTTTTCCCCTATCATTTACTCGCCATAAATTTTATATTTTACAATAATAAGCTCTGACATTGTGTCGACAAAAATAATTTTTTTCTCTTCATCAAATCTTCCCAAAACTTATTTATTTTCAGGAAAATTAAGGAAATCTCATGTCATTGCTCGCACAAGCATAGACACTCAATCATTGTATCAACAAAAGCCAAAATCTTTTGTCAAATTTTAAATAAAATTAAACGTAAACTTTAATTTATTTCTAAGACTAACATAAAACGAATTTCAATTTGAAAGCCTAGCCTAGGCCCAAACACTACGTTTGAAGTGCAACGATTTTTCATTTGATTAATATACTAATACTAGAAATAACTGCGAATAACCCTTGTTATAACTAAATACCATACAAATTTAACACTCATTTTTTTTTTCTCTTTCTTTTCAAATCAATACACAATCAATAAATTAGAATCAAATTTTTTTTTCAAAATAACAAATACCCTGGTCAGCGGTTCACAGTTTTTCGTTTAACAAATTCAATTCAATTTCGCATTTCCAATTCCTCTCGTACATCGTTTCACCATTTTTTTTCTCTAGTTTATCCGCATCGTTCATTTCGACATTTTTAAATTTTCTTCCATATTCTCGAGAATTTCATAATTTTAACATTTTTGAACAAAAATAAACAGTCATCAGTTAGAAAAATAAGTATTAGACTAGTAATTTTGCACATTTAGACTAGATAATTTAAAATTGAGAATCTCTACAAATAAAGCAACAAACAACAACGAAAACCATCAATATGACGGGCTCATCGCTCAATGAAACTACAGAAGCCTCAGCGCATTTAATAACATCAATAGCTGAAAGCTTCACCTTAATGAACTGCATCAATGGTATACCAACTTTTGATGGTAAATACCACGCACTAAGAACTTACATTCAAGATCTACGAAATGCTCACGAATTGGTACCACCAAACTTGCGTCCACAATTCATGAGAAATGTTCTACAAAAATTAACTGGTGCTGCGAGAAAAAGCATCAACAACAAGAAAGTTGATAGCATCGACGACTTAATCAAACACCTTAAACAGCGTTTTGGTCCAGGAAGAGACTACAAGTACTTCAGCCACAAATTGAAGGATCTAAGAATGAGACAAAAGGACAATGTCGGTGACTTTTACGACGAAATCTGCGTACTACTAAGCAGCGCTCGAAACGCTCTTAAAGAAGAAAAAGGAGAAGAAAACATAGCTCTACTAATATCACCATTAGAAGATGAAGCAGTAGATATTTTTATACGAGGATTACCACCAGCACTATCTGTTGCAGTCGATGCCACGAAACCAAAAACAATCAAAGAAGCCTATGAAGAAGCTGTACGTCTAGAGGTACGGATGGATGCCAACATAATTCCAGACACAAGGCCTTACAATGGCAGGAAAAATAATCACTACAACAATTATCAACACAACAATGATTATCAACGAAATGCATATAATAACTACTATGCACCGAGAAACTCTGGATACGTCGGATACATAGAAAATAAACCACCAGAAAATCCAGCAGAAATTCAACAATATTTATACAACAATGATCAACACAATAGACAACAAAATTACCAGCGTCCGCAATATAACAATCAGAATCAACAAGGTTATTATAGAAACAATCAAAATTATAGAGGAAATTATCAAAGAAGATATCAGAATAACCAAAATACAAATTGGAGAAATAATAATGGGCAGCAAAAGCAATTGTTCAACCCACAAAATGGTCAATTTAACAACTACTATAACAATAGACCTGATCAACGAGAAAATTGGAGAGTTCAACCAAATAATCAAAACCAAGGTAACAATAATTTAAACTACCATGGGGCTCGTTACGATCCCCAGGTAGCGAGCCAAAATCAGAATCAACAGTACCCGAGGAACCAGCAAGGACATCAACAGAATTATCGCAACAACCAATGGAGACAGAATTACCAAAATCCAAATCAACAGCAGAATCCTCAACAGAACAACGATCAGCAACAGTATCATCAGCAAATGCAACAGATGAACCAAAACAAGCAACAGACGCAGCAACAAACATCACAGCAACCAGCTGCAATAATGAAGATACAAGTGGAAAATCCATCCCACGAGTATGTTCAGCCAACTGTAAAAATTCTGAAAAACATGACTGGGAGAATGACGAACCAACTATAGTTAGATTGAGAATACCAGAAGGCACCACAAGGCCATGGCTTGAATTCATGATTGACAATGGAGCAACAGTCAACATCATAAAACTGAATGCATTACATGACGATCTACCATTCAACACCGAAGATAACACAGAATTAGGAGGAATAACTATGCAAACAGTACCAACATTAGGATCAGTATACCTACCAATTAGAAACACGCCAGTAAAATTTCAAATTGTATATGACGATTTTCCTATACAAGCAGATGGAATGCTGGGAAGAAATTACC
>JACCIB010001957.1:0-13078 GCA_018906965.1 Philotrypesis tridentata | reverse complement strand
TGCGAGAACAATGCCAGCATTAGCATTTTTTCGTTCGCTGATGCGATAGCATTCATAGGGTTATTTATAACCAATCGTTTGTTTGTTTGTAATATAACGTGTACCTATTCTATGTATTAAGTTGAAGTAATAAAGTATGTTACCAATTGAAAGTGTCAACGATCCACCTGCCAAACGCAAGAGAATAATATTGCAAAAATAAACGTGATTTTCAATCTTTCTCGAACAACCAATACTGTAATTAATGGGCAAAACATACAAATTACACGAAACTTCGGTTTATTAATAGACTTTTAAATATAAAATAATTTCATTTTTCGCACAAGTACCTTTTATTTGATTTTCAATTCATATCCTCATGATGCAGTTTAATATAACACAGCCTTTTGTAGCTAAGGAGCATTTATTCACCTTTTAATGAAATTAAATTGTAATAAATCGGTAGCAGTTACTGTCTTGTTCCATTTGTTGAAAAATTTTCAAAGTAGTTTAAACCAATTCAATTAAGAAACTTAGTTATAATAGGTAAAAAAGAAAATACTATATTAATTCACGCAATGTCTTTCAAACTTCAATGTTATTAAAGACATAAAAACACCTAATTTTTTATTCATGCATAAAATTATCGAAGATTTGACACTGCATATTGTGATAAGTCGTGTGCAGTGCGACCAATCATTTCGTGGAATAAAGCAGGGCAAGTTGCCAAAAGTGAAAAGTTTATCGATCAAATCAGAATCTATATAATCCAAAGATAGTCGCTTGCTGGTGGCGGTTCGCGTAATCAGATTAATCCGCTTATCCATTGATTGATTGGACACTATAGCCAGTGACGTCGGGGTGATCCATCACGTAACGACCAATTGGGAAGCGCTAATAAATATGGATAATGAAATTCATGCAGGATTAGCGGCACGAAAGATATACGGTCGGGCCGACTAAAAAGTCAGCGTGCGATTTTTTGCAGCTCGTAAAGCGACGAAATACGCGCGCGATAAAGCAACTCGAATTTACCACGCGATCGTCAGAGTGGCGTGTCCGCTCGTAAAATTTTGATGAAGCCCTTACGGCAGTGATACAACGCTGCATAAACCTGGAAGCAACGTTCTTTTTAAAAGAATGTCTCAACACAACATGCTGATCGAAAATTTTTTTATGCCTGCTTACATATAAATATAAAAATATGTTTGCATCTAATCATATAAACTTTAAAACTATAGGCCGGTACTATTCTTATTTATATTATACTATTACGATGATTCTCTTTAATGCAAGGTTTAAGAGTAGTTATTCAAGTGATTTTATTTAGAATTTGTATTAATTGATACTTTTTGTTTTTTCGTATATCTAGTGGACTTAGGGGATCCATATAATCGGGATGCTGTGAGACCCTTTTAAAAAAAAAAATAAAAATTACGAATTAATAATAACAAAATTTAAAATACGCGAGCTAAGCGAGCATTATCTTGCTAGTGATATATTATATGCCTATTTTAAGTATGACAATATTATTATTACAGTGATTGTTACAACTTTAAAATGATTTCGTATTTCTAAAAAATGCAGTACAATTAATTATGAAGAATTTATAACCATTCATAAATTATTATTAATACTTAACATCGAACAACTGAATATTTACATAAGCAGTTTATCTTACGTTTTTGAACGTAAATGTAACAAAAATAAAATTTTACGATGAATTATTTAATAACTGGAAGAAAAATCTTTTACCAACGTAATTATCGTAATGAATTAATAAATATCATTACGTAATAAATCATTGAGTAACTAAGACTACTCATTGACAATAATACCAGAAGAAAAACACTAAATAACGCACATAAAGTTACGAAATCAAGAACAAACTTTACGATTAGACTTTAAACTTAATCAGCTACGCAATCAGATCGGTCCATGAGTATTGAGAAACCAAGAAAACTGAGGGTGAGGACTAGGAAAAATATACAATTATACAGGTGTCATCATCCGATCATCATCCGAATACAGCAGATATCAGACAAAGCAGGTGTGGCATCAAGACGAAAGGGACCAATTTCACAGAAAGATCGATATAAGTAAAAAAGACAACTGAGCAGCGGAGAAGAAACTTGGTCCAACGCCGCGAACACAGACAAGTCAAACCTATGTGACTTTAATCTAAAGAAAAAATACTTTGCATTATTAAGGATAATTGAGCACGATAAGTCATCTTAAACATTGACAAACAATCGTTTTACTGTTTCAGTTCTCTAGAAGTCTTCTCGTCATGCATTATTCTTCCAGTCAATCTTCATGTACCAAAGTCAGTTCTAAATTAAAGCATCCGCAGTTTATACAGTCACCATATTTTATTTATTATTGGCGATTTTTAGTGTACTACTCATATTTCACCTTTAAATTCGGTAGAGTAGATCCAGAAGATTACTGCATAAAATTCCAGCGTGGACAGCATGAATGTCATAGATTTATTGAAGCATAATTTATTTTAAATTTAAAGGACTAGTACTCACATAATTGAGCTATTCAAAATCAACCAGGAAAAAAACTTATCACTAATCGACCAAAAATTATTTCCTAGTAGAGAATATCTTCAAGAGAACACTTCTAAATCTTCAGAACTTACCCTATTAGCGCACGAAAATATTATCTCAAAACCTTCTTGAATTCTTTTTTGCTCACTTTCATCGTAGTTTATTTATTATTGACAATTTTGAGTGTATTACTCATATTTCACCTTTCATTTCGTCGATGCAGTGGAATCAAGATGGGGTCCAGATAATCGGAGTGGAGCGTATAATTTTTGAAATAAAATAAAACATAATAATAAATAATAATAAATTCCAAACTACGCGGTCGAATCGTTGTGCAAGGCCACAAATAAGGACAAGTCAATACTCTGTGTCCTTTTTCAACAAAGCCTTTTTTTTAAACAAGGCTTTTCATTTTCAAATACTAAAATGTGTATGATTATATAAAGAGAACAAAGTGAATAATACATTAGTAATCTATAGCAACTAATACTTCCCATAACTAAGAATACATTTAGCTTGATAAGTCATCTTAAACATTGATAAAGTCAATCATTTTTCTGCTCTAGTTCTCTAGAATATTTATCATCATGCAGTACTCTTGAAGTCAATCTTCATGTAGCAAGTCGTCTAAATGAAAGAACCCGCAGTTCATGCAGCCACCATGTTTTATTTATTGTTGCCAATTTTTAGTATACTATTCGTACTTCACCTTTTAATTCGGTATCGTAGATCCGGAAGATTACTACATAAAATTCCAGGACCTCCACTGCTTCCAATATTAGGAAATCTGCTGGAATTGAATGTTTCCTCAGGTGAGATGTATATTGCAATTATACAATTTTATAGCACAGTCTACCTAAATCCACAGACACAATTATTCGTGATATAAGCAGTGGATTAGTAAACCATGACATGATATTTATGGTGAAAAAAAGTGAGCTGTCTCGGGACAGCTGACAGATGTGAAACATCGAATTTGAAAATGATTGAAAGAAGTTTATCGTAAATAAAGAAAATGAAAAAAAATAAAAATTTTTTTACATCACCATCAAAGATTAAGTTTGAACAATATTCAAGGAAGTATTAGAGCATTTGACGCACTTGATGGTTTTATAGTTAGACGCGTGTAACTTTTTGCACTTAGGAAAATCTGGGTTTAAACTAATATGTATATAGTAATTGATATTGCAGCGCTATGTAGCTTAAAAATTTTTTGATAATAATTGAATTCTTTCAAATCCGTGGGGTAAATTGCTACTCAACGCACGCACACACACACACACACACACACACGCACATACACACACGCACGCACGCATAAACACACACACAACACACACACAGATACACACACACAGATACACACAAACACACACACAGATACACACACACACACAGATACACACACACACATACACACACACAGATACACATCAAGTAAGGACTAAGAGGAAACGAAACATAGTAAAACCCATGAGAGCGAGTGAGAAGCATAGGAAAATGCATAAGAGCGACAGAGACAGACTTTCCCTCCGTCAATTTTCTCTCGTTCCTCACTCTCTGTCCGACTCTTTTTTTTGCTCTGACTATCGATGGGCCTGACCTTTTTTTTGTCGTCGGCCGCATCTCGAAGGTTGGCATCGGACAGAGTGGGAGACGAGCAGACGAGAGAAGATTGAGGGAAGGAAAGCCTGTCTCTGTCGCACTTATGCATTTTCCTAATTTCCTATACTTTACTGCTATACTAGCAGCCGCAGCCGGGAAGAGAAGACTCGGCACGCGACAAGCTTGCTGTATGCGGAGGCGGAGTGGGGGGTTAGAACTTTTTGCCAGATGTTGAGATTTTTTTGGTCGGAATTTTCTTTTGTTTTCAACTACGGTTTCACTCCTCGAGGCGCGCCTATAGATGTTTCACATCAATAATCGACTTATTAGGTCACGGATAAGCATGACTTAGGAGCGTTGTACAAATCATTGCGCCCCGTCCTATCCTACCTCGGAATATCCAATATTGTGTATATTACTAATCTGGCTAGCGTCCGACGGCGGCGTACGTACTGACATACCTTATACTTGCCATCGTGGCGCTACCGCGCCCCTTGCTTTATCATATTTTTTATAGAACTCAATTTAAATTTTTTATTCTTTACGAAGGTAAACTTATCATGCTAGTTATTTATTATTTGAAGAAATGACCCAACTTAATCGAAATATATAATTACTCTTTTACTTTTAGTATAAATATTCTAATACACTATATATTTATCAAATGTTTTGCACAGCAATTGGTTGAAAACTCTCCTTTTAAATTTCAATACAGTCAAAGCTTAGAGTATTGTATACATTTATGACAATAAATTGATTATATATGATTGTAACGATAAATTAAATGCATATCTTTACTACAATGATTGTGAGTTATATAATTTTAAAATTATGTTGAAAGATGCATTATAATTACACTAGCAATTTATATTTTGTTTTTAAATGTAAATGTAAGTAAAATGAATTTTTCAGATGAACTATTTGATGTAATGAGAGGAATTTTGCACCGAAATAATCAACCAGTTATAAAAGTGTCCGTTGGGAATATTACGATTGTAGCAATTCAAAATCCAGATGATTTGGAGGCAAATTTTTTAAAAATGATTATCATTCATTAAAGAACGCGTTCGAAATAACCAAATAACTTCCATTACAGATTTTATTATCAAGTCAAAACGCTATTGATAAAAATTATTTATACACCTATATGCATCCATGGCTTAAAACTGGTCTTTTAACTAGCACAGGTATTGTTTTTGAATATTATATTACAATACTGAATAGTATATTACAATACAAATTACCTAAGTGGTCCATTATTTCACGATGTAGAAATAGCTGTTTTCACGCCATGCGATGAATCAGTTAGTTCACTAGTATCGTAAACAATTTTATTGCGCAGTCTACCTAAATCCGCAGTTACAATATTTCATGCTATAAAACAGTTGATCATTTTACCATGAAGAAAGACTTTTTCTCTTATACATAAGTTTTCAAATGAAGCTTTGTCTAGTTTTCCATTAAATTTAAATTATAATAAAGCTCGGTTACACGATTTCAGATAACTAATCTCTTATAGCAACTATTCCAAGTTTTGATCAATAAGTGGCTAAAACAAGTAAAGTTTGTGCTAGGGTTTATATTATAGTATAATATCTAAATTTCATTACTATAACGTCAATCATTGTATCCAAAGTAGAAATCAGTATAACATTCGATTTCTTTTGTTGTTCAAATCCTGAAAATACAAACATTCAATAAGAATAGTGCGATAATCGCCTTCTAAAAAGTAGTTGACGATATACGTGATTGCAGTCACTTTGTACTATAAACTGTTAGAAATCGTTTTTATTTACTACACACATTATTATTGTAGGAGATAAATGGAGAGGACGTCGAAAAATGTTAACAAAGGCTTTTCATTTTCAAATTCTAAAAAAGTACATGATTGTAGTAAGTGAACAAAGTGAAAAATTCATCAGTAATCTAAAGCAAAAAGGTAATGAGATTGTTGAAGATATCACGCCAATGTGTTTAAAAATAACTTTGGATACTATTTGTGGTAAGTACAATATTACTTAAGCTTAGTAGTTTTAAATGATGTTTTTTAAATTAATTTATCGATGTTTTATGAGTAGAATCAGTTTGTGGTGTTAAATTAGATAACCTTGACTCAGAAGAAGTAAAAGAATACAGAAAAGCAATTCATGACTTTGGAATTATTGTGTCTGAAAGGTGAAAAAAATTGAAAAAAAATTCTTAATAGACATCATTAATAACTTTCTAATCTTTTGATGTAAAAAGGGGTGTCCAGCCATATATATTCGATTGGATGATGTGTCCTTTATTGAAACTTGGGCGTATGCAGAACAATGCTCTTAGGGTTCTTCATAAATTTACTGATAAGGTTATTCATGAATTTCCATGCAATAATTTACTTAGTTGTACAGTAAATTTACTAGGATATATTCACATAGTATTTAAACCTTTTTAGGTATTAGAAAATAAAATACAAAATCATGCTCAAAATCCTGATGTATATGATGATAACGATGAACTTATAGGTACGAATTTCTATTAGTATTAATAATCTTTCTCAAATTTCGTATTAATAATATAATTATATATTTTTTTAAATTCTCTGTATAACATTTTTTTGCGACTGAAATTTCAGAATCAAACAGAAAATTAGCTATGCTTGATCTCCTACTTGCATCTGAGAAGCAAGGTTTAATTAATCGAGAAGGCATAAAAGAAGAATTAGACACTTTTATTTTTGAAGTACGTACAGCATGAATGTTATAAATTTATTGAAGCACACTTTATTTTAAATCTAAAGGAGTATTACTCACATAATTGAGCTATTTAAAATCAACCAGAAAAAAAACTTGTCACTAATCAACCAAAAATTATTTCCTAGTAGAGAATATCTTCAAGAGAAAGAATATTATCTTAAAACCTTCTTGAATTCTTTTTGCTCACTTTCATCATTGAAGAAGGTGTTGAATATTGTCTGTATGGGCGCGAGGGTTAAAACTATTCAAAGCATATAATTATCCAAAATAAAATGTTGGCATGATTGGATGTTTGCTGTAAGTTTTCTAATATGTAGTCTATTTATTAATAGATTCCAACGTTTCGTAGATAATACATACAAAATACTCAAGCGTAATTTAAGCAGTATTTATTGTTCTCAAAATATAGTTAAATAAGTAGTGTATGAATTGAAGATATGAAATAAACTTTCTTGCCTAATTTATCATAATATTGTTCATCAGTAATCTTTATGATAAATTAAGCAAAAAAGTTTATTTTATAGCTTGAATTCATACACTACTTATTTAACGTTTCATAATTTCACAACCGTCCAAAGGTAAAATTTAAAATATCTTATATTTTGTATGTATGCACTATAACTTATCGCGGAGATCCAAACTTATAATTGCCAACATTTTATTGCCAACATCTGTGATCAGAGTACCAAAAAGTATGGTAAAATTTACTCTGCGCGAGTCAAGCAATCGAATAATGCAACTTGTTACAGTATATGGCAGGTACGCTTGAAGATTAGCACTGCCCAGAAAAGGTCTTTTTTCATCCTTGTACTATGTGTGACCATATAAATTTACCTAGACTATCGTTAACTTGAAATTCTATTTAATTACTACAACTTTAATTTTATTTTATTATAAAGCTAAAAAAAATTAACCAGTTAGTGACCACAATATGGTATATTTTACGGTGTGTGGTAAGAAATCATACCATATCACGATCGTACTTACTATCATCAGGGCGACATAAGTTAACCGTGATACACTCTACATTATCGTGGAATCACGATCTCATTATCTCATATTATGACGCCGAAAACCGATCGATGTATGGCTTGATTTACAATAAAATTACGATGTGGTATTATCATGTATTGTAATACCGTCAAGTCAATTTGTTACTATGATGCCACACATAAATTTAAATAAGACTCATAGTTCTGTTTAAATACTGAAAAACAGATTACATTAGTAGTTTTACTTTAACTGTTTATCTTGAACTTTATACTGTGGACTTCATGGCTTTAACATGTAAATATTCAGGTAAGTATAAAATATGAAAATCATAATTATACTTTTTTAGATGATGTTAATAGCATGTATTGTTTTAACATGTTAAAATAATACATGCAATTAATTTTATCTAATAACTTACAGTTTTGATTTTCATATTGATACTTACCTGAAAATATAGACGCTTATGCCATGAAGTGGGTGTAAGTATCAATATGGAAATCAAATTTCAGCCCTCTAACTATGATAGATTTTAAATGAAGCGAAAATTATAATATTCCAAATATGACATCTCGTAACCGATGGATGATTACTTATTTCAATTACATTCTTCGCACTCATTAAAAACTATCTTAGCTAGAGGGCTAAGATTTGGTATACAAATGTACTTGAACATGTTAAAATAACATATGCAATCAACTTTATTCAAAAATTCATAATTTTTATTTTTATATTGATACTTACCTGAACATGTTGACGTTAAAGCCATGAAGTCCACAGTATAAAGTTCAGTATAGACTGTTAAACTAAAACTATCAATGTAATCTGTTTCTCAATAATTCAAAAGGTATTTTTAGAATTATATGTCTTATTCAAACACAATGTATGTGGCATCATTTCAACAAATTGACTTGAAGGTTATGTACCACATACCGTATTGTTGCTTACCTGAACATGTTGACGTTAAAGCCATGAAGTCCACAGTATAAAGTTCAGTATAGACTGTTAAACTAAAACTATCAATATAATCCGTTTCTCAATAATTCAAAAGGTATTTTTAAAATTATGTCTTATTCAAACACAATGTATGTGGCATCATTTCAACAAATTGACTTGAAGGCTATGTACCACATACCATATTGTGACCGCGATAAGATCTCAATATGGTGAGTTAGTATAGTGCGAATTAATTTATTATGATTTTACCATATCACCACCACAATACGGTGACATTGCATGCCACGAATTGATGAAAAAATACAGATACTAGTTGATAACCAGGGTATAAATTATGGCTAGTTTTCCAGCAGGAATGTTAGACTGCCTGATGAGAATATTTTAAAAATAATTTTTCATAATATAATCAGCGAAAGGCCTCTTTTTGCTGCCTAAAAACTCCATCAAAAGTCGGATATACATATAGTAATTGCTTGCAAACTAGTATATTTTGATACAAGGGCGTAAAAGTTGATTGTAAGCGAGTGTGAGGTTTCTAACTTCACTCGGGCGACAATCACAGGAGTGTAGAATCAATTTATGCACATGTATCGAACGTTATTTTTCGATACAGGGGACGTAAATTTCAATTAAACGCACGCGAGGCGTGCGTAAAAGTGCAATCTACGTACACTGTACTGAAAGAACCTTTTTGATGCATTAATAATAAAAAATACGGTACACAACAAGGGGCGAATGAATTTTCAGACTCGGATAATGATTTCACTACCCCTCGTGCTCCATCATCCTCCTCGTTTGAAAAATTGAACTTTCGTCCCTAGTTGTGTCATATACTATTAGAGCAAGTTAAAAAATTAACGCTTTCTAAATCTAGCCAAGTATGTGAGTTTGATAGAAAAATAACTTTTGTTCTATGGTCTAAAGTAAGTCTGTTCGCGGACAAATGGAACCATTTTTATATTCTAGTCTGTATCAACTTTATAAAATAATAACATTAACATTTCTGCAGGGCCATGATACAACTGGCATAGCGCTGACATTTGTAATACTAATGTTAGCTGAAAATAAAGAAGCACAAGTAGGTTTGATATTTTTAATTACATATATTTACAAGATTTTTTGACCTAATCAATGATTGATACTTCATTTTTTTTCTGTACAAAGGTGTGTCTCAGAAAGCAATGAAAATTCCTAAATTTTCTTCAAATTTTCGTAAAGAGATACTTTCTCAATAAGAGTTGTTATACTTTTTACGTATAATCCTCTAATAAAATTAAACATATATTTTAATACATTTTAACAAAATCCAATATAGTATAACGTTTAAAAATTTTTTAAATTCAAAAAATGTTTGTATTAAAGTTTGACGAAGAAAATGAAAAATCGATCTTTTATTACACAGAAAACCACTAAAAATACAATTAGTTAATACACAGTAAACGACGAATAATTCTACACATTTTGTTGTAGCATAAAGCTCGAAAAGAAGTTTCAAATATAATAAACGAGACAGATGACAAAATATCAGAAACCATCGTTCAAAATTGTAGTTATCTTGATAGATGTATAAAGGAAACATTGCGACTTTATCCATCGGTGCCATTAATTTTTCGTCATTTGACTGAAGATCTTCAAATAAGTAAATATTAATTTGTACGTTCAGTCATGTTTTTGAACAAAAATATGTTATTAAACTTTTCCAATTTTTTCATCAGAAGAGTACCTTCTTCCTGCTGGCGTAGATGTTACTTGCCATATATTTGATTTTCATAGAAATCCAAAATGGTGGCCTCATCCTGAAAAATTTGATCCTGATAGATTCCTACCACAGAACTGTGTCAATCGTCATCCTTTTTCCTATATACCGTTTAGCGCTGGTCCTCGTAATTGTATTGGTAACCTTTTCAAAAATTATACAAATTAATAAACACACTGTGTACAAATGATTAATTTATTTTATCTTACAGGACAAAAGTTTGCAATGATGGAACTTAAATCGTTAGTAGCTCGCATACTACTCAACTTTGAATTGGAGTCCATCGATCGTTCTGCTGATATAAAGTTTAAATCTTCTCTAATTCTGACACCAACGAAACCAATACGAATAAAATTTATCAAGCTGGACAAGTATAACTAACGTTTGAATGATCTACATTTGTTTAAATTGCTTTTTAATAAATATCAATTGGAACTTTTTAAAATTTAGTATACTTCCAGATTGATTTATAAAATATGTATTGGCATATTTAAAATTTGTCTTTAACTACCAAGTAAAAATTTTTATATCAACTAAACCATTAAAAAACTTTTTAAAAAGTACTTTTAACTTTTTAAAAAGTATTTCAAACTTACGATTGTTTTTTTTAGTAAATGGTCAGTAATTATTAAATTTATAACTATTTTCTATTTCACTAGTATTAAATTACTGATAGACAAAGTCATGGTTGTATAAGCAAATAGCCCGTGTTTAATAATCGCGTATTTATAAAAGCATTCTATTTATATGTAGTTAGATGCATACTTCTTAATCGGACAAATAAACAGAAATAAGCAACTGATTTTTTCATATAGTTACTGAAATAAAATTAAAAAAAAATCATTTCATACAGTATACATTTACTAGCACACGCTGTATCATTTAATATATTTGCATAACATTTGAAATGACTAGATCATTAAAATTTGTACAGTGTAAGAGTTTTAATTTTCTCTAATTTGAATTAAGTATGCAACGTATATACATTTTATTTATTACTGACAATTTTGAGTGTATTACTCATATTTCACCTTTCAGTTCGTCGATGCAGTAGGATCAAGATGGGGTCCAGATAATCGGGATGGAGCGTATACTAATAAATAATAATAAATTTCAAAATATGCGATAGAAGCGTCGTACAAGGCCACAAATACGGACAAGTCAACACTCTGTGTCCTTTTTAAACAATGCCTTTTTTTAAACAAGGCTTTTCATTTTCTAATCCTATATGTGTATGATTATATAAAGCGAACAAAGTGAATAATACATTACATAGTAATCTAAAGCAGTAATACTTCCCATAATTGAGAATAAATTTAGCTTGATAAGTTATCTTAAACATTGATAAAGTCAATCACTTGCCTACCCTAGTTCTCTAGAAGCTTTCTCGTCATGCATTACTCTCAAAGCCAATCTTCATGTACTAAGTCGTTCTAAATTAAGGAATCCGCAATTTATACAGTCACCATGTTTTATTTATTGTTGCCAATTTTTAGTGTACTATTCATATTTCACCTTTTAACTCGGTACAGTAGATCTGGAAGATTAGTGCATAAAATTCCAGGACCTCCACTGCTTCCAATAATAGGAAATAGTCTGATATTGAATGTTTCCTCAGGTGAGATGTATATTGCAATTATACAATTTTATAGCACAGTCTACCTAAATCCGCAGACACAATTATTCGTGTTATAAGCAGTCGATTAGTAAACCATGAAGTGATATTCATGGTGAAATAATCGACTACTTAGGTCATGGATAAGCGTAACCTAGGAGTGTTGTACAAATCATTGCAACCAGTCCTATCCTACCTCGGAATATCCAATATTGTGTATATTACTAGTTTATCATATTTTTTATAGAACTCAGTTTAAATTTTTTATTGTTCAAGAAGGTAAAATTATCTTGTTAGCAATCTATTATTCGAAAAAATCCAAATAAAAATTTACTTTTAGTATAAATATTCTAATACCAAATTATTATCAAATGTTTAGCACACAGCATTTTGCTGAAAATCCTCCTTTTAAATTTCAATGCAGTTAGATACATTAATGACTAATAGAGACCAATAAAAAAACAATAATGATCAAATCTTAGATACAATAAAATGATTATATATGAATACAACGATATATTAAATGCATATCTTTACTACCATGATTGTAAGTTATAAAACTTTAAAGTGATGTTGAATGATGCATTATAAATACACTAAAAATTTATATTTTGTTTTTAAATGTAAATGTAAGCAAAATAAATTTTTCAGATGAACTATTTGATGTAATGAGAGGAATCTGGCAACAATATAATCAACCAGTTATAAAAATGTCCGTTGGGAATGTTATGGTTGTAGCAATTCAAAACCCAGATGATTTGGAGGCAAATTTTAAAAAATCATTATCATTTATTAAACAAGGCTTTCGAAATAACCAAATAACTTCCGTTACAGATTTTATTATCAAGTCGAAAAGCTATTGATAAAAATTATATATACACCTAGA
>JACCIB010001956.1:0-13103 GCA_018906965.1 Philotrypesis tridentata | reverse complement strand
CTCTTTAGCCATTGTATACTCGTTGACGCACTCGGTTGAATAAACTCCGGTGTTATTATCGGCTTTAACTGTGTCGTTAATTCTGTGACCTTTCTTCTATTAGTTTCAACTTCCTCGTTATTCGTTTGTATTTGTCGTGGGATTATCGGCTGACCGTCCCATTCGTACCAAGGTGCTGCTAAATTTGTTTCCGTTAATATTCTCGCTCTAAGTAATCTGTCTTGCAGTATTCCTTTACTGCCGTTAGTATCCACATTTAGTTCTTCTAAATAATCTCGCAATTCTTGTCGATCCAATTTCGTTATTTCTCTGATTACTGCTCTGATTTCCCTATTCTTACGGAGTGCCGTCATTACCTCTTGATGGTCGGCGTTGGACATTTTGTGGTCTTCTGGTGATTTATTCATGCTTAACCGGATTTGTGATTACTGTCTTCAAAAAAAAATTTGTTCGCTCTAATCTCTAGTACTACTAAAAAATTTTCTGTCTGACTGTAATCGGTCGAATCTAGTGTCTGTCTGTATAAATCTTGAAATAAAAAATAAATTTTTCCCACGTCTGTCCTTAAGTCGTTGAAAGTTATTAAATAATTTTCGACGTACAAACTGTTAACCGTCAGAGTAATTTGATGGGGCACTGTGTTAGTGGGGTATCAAAAATAATATATAGAGAAATAAGATTTACAGTAAATATAAATGATTTATATAATGTAAATTATGGTCATGCAAAAATTTTCTGAATGTCGGGTAGGGTAAAATTTTAATTTTCTTCGCTGTTGAGACGCTGTCGCGTAAAAAAATTCGTTGCGAAAAGTATAATTTTTCTCGGAAACGATAGTGTAGTAAATTGGCTTGTCTCTAAAAATTATTTAATTTTCCGTCACTAGACAAAATAAAGTCGCGTGATTTGCTAAACAACGGTGAGGTTATCCGGCTACACGAGTCAATTGATTTGACTGTACGCTGTGAGAAAAAAAATTTTTTATGGAAAGCTGCATATACCACCTGTGAACGCTCGCTATATATAGCGCTTGAGGAAAAAAAAATTTTCAGAATTTTTACCGCACTTGCTCTTCCGAGCGAAAGACAAAAAAAATACTATCTTCTTCCCGACTGTTCTCGAGTCCTTTTCCACGTGGCGTCTACCAAGATGGCCACCGAAACGAACCGCGTGGCAAAAAATGGCTAAGTCGCGTTTTCTCACTTTTCTTTTTCTCCGTCTGTACTCTAGGCCGCACGTTGGGCGTCACTGTGGCGTTGCACTTTTTACCGTCCCTGGGGAGGCGTAGCACAACGTAGTTGACACCTATGCAGGTTTATCGCGAGCCCGTATTTAATAATTATTGTTGGACGCCCGAACTCGCGATCTTCAACACTTTTCTGCCGGCTTGAGACTCTCTTACACTCTAGGTCACGGGGGAGAGGTGCAGGGAGAATGATACGCAAAATAAGACACACGACTTTATAAAATAAAACACTTAGTAATTTATTAATAATAAAAAAGATTCAAATCAATATTTATTCTACTCGCGGAAGCGTGCTCGTCCTCGGGCGAGCTCACCGTCTATATCGCGGGCTGGCTTTAGGTTATGGGCTCGCGGCGGGGAGGTATATCACAACACTCCTACCTGTCTCTAATCCTTTTGCTCGACTTCCTCGCGTTCTGGTGGTGCCTCGTTCCCTGTGGAAGCGCTCGCGAAAGAACTAATGTTCGCTCGGAAAGATGCACACGGGGGGATATTGCTCGGGTCGCTCTTGTCGTCGCCTTGGAAAATTCGCTCTTTCTCTTGTCGTGTCTCGGTCCTCGCGGTACTCGATACTCGGGATACTCGTTCGATACTGACTAGCCTCGCGCGTTCGGAAACTACGCCGGTTCGCGGCGTCTCTCACTCTCTCACTCGCACTCACGCATTTCCGCTAGATCGGTCTCTCGCGCCTATTACATTTTTCCACGCTTTCGCACCATATATGCCATTCGCACTCTCGCGCCCTCTTTTACCATTCTCATAAATGCGCGCGATTTTTGAAACTCGTTTACACGTTTGTCTGGCTCTATCAATCATATCTACACATTTTCGCACGGTTACATACTTCGGCACGCTTACATTTTATTTCCCGCTCGCACGCGCGCTGTGGATTGAGCCGTAGCCCTCCACCTTTTCCCAATATCATACGGCGCATACGCGTTGCCTCCACTCTCTCTCTTGTCTGTCTCTAATGCACATTCATTCGCTCGCTATCCATCCTTCTCGCACTCATGCCTCGCTCAATAGCTCGCCAACATGGCGGCCGCCGCTCGCGCGCGTACGCCTCGTGGCTCGCATGCCTCGTATCTCTTGTCTCTCTCGCTCTCGTTGCTCCAGCGCTGCGCCGTCCGTCCCTCTCTCTCTCTCTCTCTCGCCTTGGCTGCCGCGCGCTGCTACGCGCTGTGCTTCTCCCACTCTCTCGCTCTCGCCTCGTGCTGCTGCTGCTCGGCGGCGGCTGCTCTCGGCGCCGCGCTGTCCTCCTAGCTCTACAGCTGACTGCTCGCTTGCTGCTGAAAGCACCACCGAGTATAAGAGTCTGTTATCTCAACTGGGTGGTGTCCAGGCGAGCAGCCATCGACGGGATCCCCGTCACACCTTATACTGAGGTTTTAAAATTAATATACACACATATATACAAAATATGAATACATTATATAGTACTGCATATAACAGAAAACATGACATTGTCTTGTTTGTATGGCACTTATGAAAATATAATTAAAATGAAGTGAAAGTTGAGGCAAAAACACATAAAATTAAAAAAGAAGCATTAACGTAGGACCGTTGGTTGCTGAAAAATTTAATTTACAACTAAAAAACGTAATTTTCGGGTATTTGCATTGCACTAATGTAAATTTCATTGACATGACGTGAAAGCTATCATCTAGAGCATCGTTTGAGCAAGCATTGTATGAAAATTCATCGAAAAATATGAAATAGTTTCGGTGTAATCGTCGATTGAAAAAAAATTTCGTATCTCGGCTTCTATTGGTCGGATTTTAACGAATTTTTTACGAAAATTCATAGTTCTTCAAGTACTTTAAGATGCATTGTGTCGCAATTCTCTAACTTCAAAATTCGCGAAAATAAAAACTATTTATTGCTAAAAATATTGTTAAATATTAATTTTAAGAAAATTCCTTTTTAGCGTTTATTAAGTACGTCAAAAGCTAGATACATTGCAAATGAGAACGTTCTTCAAATCTTGAATTAAAAAAAAATTTTCAAAAACTATGCTTTTTTTCCTTTAAACCGTTTTTTGTCATTGTTAATAACAATTTTTGAAAATTTCAATCGCACCATTGGAGAGGGCATGAGTTAAACTTTAAAAATATGCCCCGCCCGAATTTTTTAAATTGCAAATTTCATTAGTTACGAGCCATCAAAGAGAGTGACCGCAATAAGCACTTATCTGCAAAGTTCCCGCAGAACCACTTAACTCGAGTAATGTGTTTAGCTTGCGCGTCGCGAAAGAAACTATCTACAAATTTAATACTATGGTTGTATTGGCATTGGATACCCAATCAAATGAGCCAATACTTAGATCTTTTCTCTGACATTTCGATCTTACGCACAATTACTCCAAACATTGAAATCGCGTTTTCTCGAAAACATGAAAGTCACTTAAGTGGTTCTTCTTGTGTAAGCCACATATATCAAGGGGCGCGGTAGCGCAACAATGGCAAGTATAAGGTACGTTCAGTACGCACGCCGCCGTCGGGCGCTAGCCAGACCCTATTATACATCTCATAGGCATTGTTCGAAACTTGACTTACGGTTTTCTTCACTTTGACAGCATTATTTGTCACATAGAAATACTCAAACGAAAGCTTGAGACGAAACTAATAAAATCACATCAGGGTCATATTTTGTAAAATGGCTTCTATTAAATGTTATTCTGAAGTGAAAGTTCCGGCCCATGAATTCTCGTCAAAAAAATTCTTCTCCCTGATAAATTGTTTTCCGCCATACGTCATCATGTGTGACGTCAGCGCTATAGATATATTATACTTGTGTACAGATATGTGGTGCAGACGACGATTACAATTTAACACAGTGCTAAAGTATAGATAATACATAAGCAAGAAATGTTATCAAGGGGCGCATTTGTTAATAATTATAAATCAGTGTTAAATATATTTAACCTAAATATATATTTTAAAACAGTGTTAAATTCTTTTGTACACAATCGAAAAGCAATCATAAACTAATAGTTTATAATTAGATAAGTATTTAGTTTTATTTTGATTTATATAAATATACAATAAAAACAAAGGATTTGTGAACTGATTCTTTGTTAAAATGTTCTCTTTTATTTTTCAGGTTTTATTAGATTGGAAGGCATATACAATTATGAGGATACAAGGAAAGAATTTTCTTGTGATGACAAGCTAGTGAAGTGTAAAGTTTTAATGATTTTTCATGCAGGAAAGTTTCTATTTTTCCATGTGACAAGCAAGTGAAAGTGTTTTATTTTCATCGTTTAGATATCGAAGAAAGTTTTTACAGAATTTGCAGTCGATGTTTTCCTATTTCTATTGGGAGGTTACGCAACTGTAAGGTTATATACGATTGGAATTCCTGTGACAAGCTGGTGAAGTGAAAAGTATTTTTATCAAAGGAAAATTTATTATTAACTTTAGAATAATAACTGGTTCAGAGTAAGCGTGTTCTTATTTTGATTCAAAGATTATGCTACCTACGCTACAAGATTTGATCATCATTAAGGTAACGTGTTTGGTTCAATTAATCATAGGGATTAATTAATTTTTAATGTCTCATAACTTTAAAATGTTTATTCGTGAGACAAATGCCTGCTTAAAAAATGAAAAAGAGATTGCATTGGTAGTTTTAGTTTAACTGTCTATACTGAAATGTATAATTATAAGTATCAATAAGAAAATCAAAATTATCAGTTTTTAGATACAGGTAATTGCACGTATTGTTTTAGCATGTTAAAACAAGCTTTTATACAAAATTTCAGCCTTCTAGCTATAACAGATTTTAAATCAGGCGAAGACCGAAATATTCAAAATGTAGCTATCGTAACTAGTGGATGATTACTTATTTCAATTATATTCTTCGCACTCATTTAATATTCATCACAGCTAGAGGGCTGAAATTTGGCACACAAGTTTGTTTTAACATATTAAAACAATACATGCAATTAACTTTATCTAAGAACTTATAGTTCTGATTTTCATATTGTTACCTACCTGAAAATTAGACACTAAAGGCATGAAGTCAACAGTGTAAGTATTTATATGAATGTCAAAATTATAAGTTCGTAGACAAGGTTAATTGTATGTATTTCATGCAATTTATAATAAACTAGAAATAGCTGGAACATTTATCATGTTTAAACCAGCAATATTTATTATGATTACGTATTAATAAATTATTTATAAAAAATGCTGGAAGAACTCAATTGACAAGAACAGTAAATGTATCCATTTAGTAATGGATCACTAAATATATGAACTTTAACAACTTTTATCCAGTCTAATCAAATTTTATGTTTAAAAAGTGTTTCTGTCATAAAATTTATTGTGGTTACGTATTATAAAATTACAAAATTAAAAATTAAAAAATATAACAATCGCAAATGTTCGTACTACCTGTAGGACAATGTTTAATAATTATTAAGATTAGGCACTTAAAATAATCAGATTAAAGCTTTCAAAATTTTAAAACTCCAAGTTCGTCCAACCAATAGACATGAAAGTTGTTATAGAATTGCTTTGACTAATTTACTAACTGAAAAATTAGTTCTTTTCAATTGTAAGAGAGAAAGAAGTACAATCATCTTTCAAAATATGAATTAGCGTGCCTTTTTTTCAAAGGAAGTATACCTTTTGCTATCTAGAAGGTAAAAAGAGTATATGAGTTGTCAAGCCCATTTGTCGAAAAGATACCATGATAAATTTTAAATTGTTGCCATTAACCAGTTTTAAAATATCAACATTTAAAAGTATTAAAATTAGAATATTCAAAACTAGTCAATGGTGTCAACTTAAAATTTTTCATAGTATCCTTTTAAGAGATGGGCTTAACAACTAATATGTTCTTTTTCCTTTTAGATAGCAGAAGGTATACTTCCCTTGAAAGAAAGTATCGCTCATCCACATTCTGGAAGCTGGTTGTCCTTTGTGCTCTCTGGAAATTGAAAGGAACTACATTTTCAGTAAGCAAATTAGTCACAGAGATTCCATGACAACTTTCAGGTTTATCCATTGGACGAGCTTTAAGTTTTTAAATTTTGAAAGCTTTAATCTTTGATTATTTCAAAAGTCATCCAATGAATATATACAATTTCATAAACTTATTCTGCGTTTAAATTAACTTTCATTTTTCAGATTTTTATGTTTAAGTAATTCATTTATAATGTAACAGCTAATTATTCTATCATAATAATCGCACAATTTTTTCTTGTATACACGATATCATGGGGCAACATATATATTAAGATAGTAGATGATCAAAGATTTTAATTAAAAAATATGACCTAAAGAATAATATTTCCAGTAATAATATTACCCATACAATCACATTAATTGATTTGACTTATAATGAAAAGCTAACTTTTTATACTACATTTCAGACAATTTAACAGAAATATTTTGAATAGCACCGATTATAGGATAACAGGAAGATTAGTTGACTGCATTAAATAATTACAATATTGCTGATTACACTGACATTTAGTAATTTATCGATTATCCATGATAGGTCGGGACGGCAAGTTTTTCCATAAAAAAAATTGTGTTCTACATGATAGAAATTGTTCCTGATTTTTTAAACATGTGAGATAGATTTGTTGTATGGAAAATTATTCTTTTTTTTAATGAAGAGGATGATACCTAATAAGTTAATAACAGAATATTGAAATCTCATATTTATTTATAAATAATCGTCCTGAAAACATGTTATACATTTTGATGGGATAAGAATAACAACACATTTACTGTATCACTAACTAGAGTATGGTGTACATCCGCTTGGTGCTTCCACAAGTGAGAACAGAAAAAGGAAATAATAAAAATTAATTAATTTTATAATTCTGATTTTTCATGAAGCGAAACAATCTTGTTATATTACATTATAAATTCGGACAAACACATGATATTACCACCTATTATTAGCACCTTTATCATGTCATAAAATTATTTAAGAACATCATTTTTTATGAAAATGATAACATGAATAAACTTATATTTTTGTATTATATGTATTATTTTATATAACATGTTTTGTGTTTGCTTAAATAAAAATAATAATTAACGCATTTACGAATATTACCTAGTAGTGTACTTTGCAGTCATATATATACATATATACATATACATTGATATTCCTTCCCCCATTTAAACGCTCATTTATTTTTTTCAAAACTATTGCTTTTTATAAAGAAACTTGCCAATTTATTTATTGATATCACAACTTTCTTTTGTTAAAATTCAAATTGAAATTTATAAAATCGGTATATTATAGAGAATTGACCCAAAGGAAATGGTAGTCTGTCCAATAGACCCTTAGCGCAAAGATCTTTACGCATATAACATAATTATTTTTTAAACTAATTATAAATACATTCTGGGCTATTAAGGGAAGTATTAATAACCGTATACAATAAAGCCTCAATCGTCTAATCTAAATCTTTAATTTATATAATGAAATGACCGTCAGAATAAGATACTTAGGATTTGGGATATATAAATGTTATCGATAATGCATTACGTCTATAAGTATAGGAGAAGAGGACCCGGCCGCTCAGCAAGGAAAGCATATACCTATATATATATCAAGGGGCGCGGTAGCGCCTCGATGGCAAGTATAAGGTACGTCAGTACGTACGCCGCCGTCGGGCGCTAGCCAGACCCTATATACGTCTCATAGGCACTGTTGGAGATGTGACATTCGGTTTTCTTCGTATTAAGGGCTTTGTTTCTCACTTATGAGCACTCAAATGAAAGCTTGGAATAAAACTAGCAAAATTACTTCAGGGTCATATCTTGTGAAAAGGCTTCTATCAAAAGATATTGTGAAGTGAAAGTTCGGAATCACGAATTCCTCAACGCGAAAATTCTTCTCCCGGAGAAAATGTTCTCCGCGGAAATACGTCATCGTGTGACGTCAGTCCTACGTTTATATTACTATATTATATTGCTTGCATGTATACAGTTCATGTGTGTACAAGAGCAGACGATGGTGTATTTACAAAATTTTACACATGCAGTGTAATTATAAATAACCTAATTTGGCTGTAACTGTGTTTTATAATTATGTTTCATACTCATGATAATAGGCTAGATAAGTATTTAGTTTTTTATAATAATAAAATATACATACAATACATGAAAGAATGAAAGAACTGATTCTTTGTTAAAAAATACCCTTTTAATTTTCAGGTTTTTCAGATTATAAAGGAAATAACTTTTTTGTAATTTTGTGATGACAAGTTAGGAGGTTACGCAACTGTCACGTTATAAGGGAAGGAATGCCTGTGAGAAGCTAGTGATGTGAAAAATGTTTTTTCAAGATTTATAATTATTATATAAGTTCAGAAGACAAGTGGTTTCCAAGTTTTTCTCAATTTTAAGAGTGCGAATAAACTAAGTTTCCAGATGTATCGAGACTTTTTTCAAGGGAAAAATGTTTTGTTTTATAAGGTAACGAGAACTTATGAAGGCATACATCTATCATGTTATAGAAGAAAAGAATTTTCTTGGGACGTGAAAAGCTAGTGAAAGTGTTGTGTTTTTAAGTATCAAGAAAGTTTTTTGGGTGGTTATGTAACTGTTACATTTTCCTTTCGTCTCCTGGGAGGTAGACTCTCCGGTTGTGTCTCGAAAGGGATCCTTATGACCAGCTAGTGAAAGTGTTTTATTTTCATCGTTCAAGAATCCAAGAAAGTTTGTACAGAATTCTCAGTTTATAAGTGCTCATGACAAGCTAGTGAAAGTATTTTATTATCATTGTTCCAGAATTGAAGAAATTTTTACAGATTCTTCAAGTGATGTGAAAAATGTTTGTCAAGATTTATAATTATTATAAAAGTTCAGAAGACAAGTGGTTTCCAAGTTTTTCTCAATTTTAAGAGTGCGAGTAAACTAAGTTTCCAGATGTATCGAGACTTTTTCCAAGGGAAAAATGTTTTGTTTTATAAGGTAACGAGAACTTATGAAGGCATACATCTATCATGTTATAGAAGAAAAGAATTTTCTTGGGACGTGAAAAGCTAGTGAAAGTGTTGTGTTTTTTAAGTATCAAGAAAGTTTTTTGGGTGATTATGCAACTGTTACAAAATTTTTTACTTTTCCTTTCGTCTCCTGGGAGGTAGACTCTCCGGTTGTGTCTCGAAAGGGATCCTTATGACCAGCTAGTGAAAGTGTTTTATTTTCATCGTTCAAGAATCCAAGAAAGTTTGTGCAGAATTCTCAGTTTATAATTGCTCATGACAAGCTAGTGAAAGTATTTTATTATCATTGTTCCAGAATTGAAGAAAATTTTTACAGATTCTTCAAGTGATGTGAAAAATATTTTGTCAAGATTTATAATTATTATAAAAGTTCAGAAGACAAGTGGTTTCCAAGTTTTTCTCAATTTTAAGAGTGCGAGTAAACTAAGTTTCCAGATGTATCGAGACTTTTTCCAAGGGAAAAATGTTTTGTTTTATAAGGTAACGAGAACTTATGAAGGCATACATCTATCATGTTATAGAAGAAAAGAATTTTCATGGGACGTGAAAAGCTAGTGAAAGTGTTATGTTTTTCAAGTATCAAGAAAGTTTTTTGGGTGGTTATGCAACTGTTACAAAATTTTTTACTTTTCCTTTCGTCTCCTGGGAGGTAGACTCTCCGGTTGTGTCTCGAAAGGGATCCTTATGACCAGCTAGTGAAAGTGTTGTGTTTTCATCATTTAAGTATCAAGAAAGTTTGTGCAGAATTCTCAGTTTATAAGTGCTCATGACAAGCTAGTGAAACTATTATATTAACATTGTTCCAGAATTTAAGAAAATTTTTACAGATTCTTCAGATTATATGAGGAAATAAGTATTTTGTGATGTGACAAGCTGGTTAAGTGCGTTTACTATATTCCTCGATTGCTGATCTTCTTGTGAATAATTGTTAACTTTTCCTTTCGTCTCCTGGGAGGTAGACTCTCCGGCTGTGTCTCGAAAGGGATCCTTATGACCAGCTAGTGAAAGTGTTTTATTTTCATCGTTCAAGAATCGAAGAAAATTTTTACAGAATCTTCAGATTATATAAGAAAATAGCTATTTTGCGTTGTGACAAACTAATGAAGTGTTAAGAATATTTATCTTTCATGCTAGAAGTTTGTGCAGTTGTTGAAATGGATATGAATAATTATTAAATTTCCTTTCGTCTCCTGGGAGGTAAACTCTCAGGCTATGTATCGAAAGGAATCCTTATGACCAGCTAGTGAAAGTGTTTTATTTTTATTGTTCAGGAATGGAAGAAAATTTTTATAGAATTTTCAGATTATATAAGGAAATTACTATTATGTGATGTGATAAGCTAGTGAAGTTTTAAGAATATTTATCTTTCACGCTGGAAATTTGTGCAGTGGTTGAAATGGATATGAATAATTATTAACTTTTCCTATCGTCTCCTGGGAGGTAGACTCTCAGGCTATGAATCGAAAGGGATCCTTATGACCAGCTAGTGAGTGTTCTATTTTCATCGTTCAAGAATCGAAGAAAAGATTTATAGAATTTTCAGATTAATAAGGAAATAATTTTCTTGTAATGTGACAAGCTAGTGAAGTGTTACGAATATTCATCTTGCTTTATGAAACAGCAATTTTACACAATAATCAGCATGGATGGATATAATAATTTGGATATTAAATCTAGAATACCTGCACAGCTTAAGTGTTGAGTAAATTAATTTTTTTCTTATAAATAAATAAGAATAATTTTTCAATTTTTTTTCTTCATTTTATTTTTTATTTTCTAATTTTGTGGAGGAACAATGTCTCCTTGAGGAGCATTGTCTCCTTGTACAGCATTATCTGCTGGCACATCTTGTATGGCATCATCGTCCTCTCCCTCATATCTATTGTATTGGCGTCGAGGCCTTTGACGTCTGACCTGGTCAGAACGTGTTTGCTCCACGTTCGACATGGCCATGAAGCTCATAAAATCCGCCAAATTTTTGAGGTTTTGCTGATAGGGGTTCAGCCTCCTTCTTCTAAAGTTTCTTGAACTCCTACCTGCCCTCGTGCCTCTTCTGCCTAAAGGATTCAATTATTATTTATTATTTTTTTTGCTTAAATATATTAAGTATTTTAAATACCAAATAATAAACTGGTCCTGTACCTTGATTGCCATTGTTGTTGTTGTTGCCATTGTTGTTGTTGCCATTGTTGTTGGCTGCACCAGCTCCTGCTAAATTACAAAAATATGTAATTATTAATTTCGTTTTACTGGGTGGCGTATAAAGGCCTATAGAGGGATATGGATCCAAGTCTCCTTTGACTAGCTGGTTTCCAAATCTCAATTATGTGATACATAATAATTTTTATATTTACCATTTACATCAATTTGCATCTGGTTCGGCATTATTATTTTCTGAAAATGAAAAATGAGTTTGAAAGTTTAGTAACAATTTATAACATATATTATGTGTGGATGATTCTCTGACAAATTCTAGCTTTCCAGAAAACGTACAAATACATTTGTTCTGTAGAAAGATATGTTTATTTATGTTTATAAATTAATTTATAACAAGTATTTTGAGACTAAGTTTAAATTGTAAAATAATAACTACCAGACTATGATAGTTTGGATGAATTTTTTACAATAAATAAAAATATTGATTAATTATGTATAAGAAAAGACAAAAGAGCTTATTCTAACAGACATGAATGCATTTTTAAATATTCAATGTATTTTATAACAGCTAAGTTTTATATTATATACTATAGCCTTTTTATTTCATAGTAAGCGCACAATTTGTATTTGGTTTACACTATATAATAGGCGAACAGATGTATTTGGATAGCAGATTAACGATGATTTTAATTTAAAAAAACATGATCTAATCTAAAAAAATTACCAGTATTGATTGTATATTCATGTTAATAGATTTGGCTTACAACGAGAAGTCAACTCTCTGTACTATACACAAGATAATTAGGGAACACATATTACAATAACAGATTATGAAAGATTTTAATTCAAAATCATATGATCTAAAACAAAGTATTACTAGTAATAATAGTAAGCCTGCATTATATTTATAGATTTGTCTAACGAGAGCCAACTCTCTATACTATAAATTTTAGCTGTATTTGGGCACTTCCTACACGCATCATCTAATATTATATTTAATTAATTTAATATTTCTTAACATTTTTACTTATCTATCAGGAAGAGAATATATATAATTATTTTATGAGTAATGCATATATTACTCATTTCATTTTATTTAACAAGCGCATCAAACTCCTTATTCAAAAATATTACTTACAGTAATAAATAAGACTGATTCATTAAAGTCTGCTGTTTATAAATTTCTTTTTACGCCAAGTTCATTGGATCACCTGTAACAGAGAAAGAATAATTTATTTTTAAACAAAGAATCATGTTCTATTATCATAAAGTTAATTTATTTGAAGGTAACTAAAAGATACTTATCTGACAGAGAGAGATCCGTTGATAGTATTTTCATCATAATATGTCATCTTTTCTGTAAATGCATTTTTTTACTTGAAACTTATTGCAGGTTCTAGATTAAACATTAGAGGTTTTTAACGCGATTTAAATAATATAATTTGTCATAAACTCGGAGATCCACGTGGAGGTTATAAACTAGCAGAAACCAACAGTAGATTAGTACTTCAGGTTAAACATAATTATAGTACAAAAGTGAGTTGGCACTAAATTATGGGGATATAGAGATCCCTATAACGAAGCTATGATGCACAGAACAGTAACTGCAATGAGTATCTGGTTAACTCTATGAAGTGTTAGTCTATGGTTGGTTTCTGCTGGTTCACCTCCGCGAGAATCTTCAAGTTTATCATAAATTATATTATTTAAATCGCGTTAAAA
>JACCIB010001955.1:0-13143 GCA_018906965.1 Philotrypesis tridentata | reverse complement strand
TGTTGAGAGAATTAGATATATTCTCACGCAGTGTAGAGATGCTTTCCGCAGAGAGAGAAAGAAAGTGCGCGCGACCTGTGTATACATATTTTTCCTGCGAGAATAGCCCTGCAGGTACCTTGCGTGTATTCAAAATTAGATGTATTCTCACGCAGTGTAGAGATGCTTTCCACAGAGAGAGAAAGAAAGTGCGCGCGACTTATATATACATATTTTTCCTGCAAGAATAGCCCTGCAGGTAACCTTGCGCGTAGTCAAAATACATATATTCTCGCGCAGTGTAGAGACATTTTCCACAGAGACAGAAAGAAAGTGTGCGTGGTTTTCATATACATATTTTTTCTGCCAGGGTAACTCAGCAGGTAACCTTGCGCGTATTCAAAATAGATATATCGTTTCACAGCGTAAGAGAGATTTTCCGCAGAAAGTGCACGCGCTCTTTGTATTCTTACTTTTTCCTGAGATGTTAGCGCAGTACATTGTGCATAGACGCAATAGTGTATTTTCTCGCGCCTCCCATTGCTTCTATACTGCTCCACAGAGAGAGAGGGATCAGCCTATCAAATGCTATAGGTATACTGGAACAAAAGAGAGGGGCGAGCAAGTCCCCTCTCTTCTTACGGGTTTTGACTTTGAGAGAGAGAGGGGACCCAGAGAGTGGGGCAGTACGTGCCAGAACCCGTACGTATACTCGAACAGCAAGGGAGGGGATCCACTGTTTCAGTATACTGTAGGCGTACTGGAACAGAAAAGAGAGGGGATCCATTGTTCCAGAACGCCTATGTTCCAGTATGCCTATAGCCTATCTACTCATATAGTACTTGAATTACATATTCCACAAAACGAACGCGCGCTTACAGGTGGATTTTTTTAGGCGTATATTTTAAAGGCGAAACTCAAATTATTGCGATATAGTAGCTAAAATTGCAATCATTTTAAAATTTGTTCTGAGGTATAATGTCTAAAGGTGTAATCATATTTTAAAATCTTAGTTCTAAATTTTTATAAGAAGGTCAAATTGTAATATTTTTGTAAACAAAAAGGGAAAACGTTATACAATATATATCGGTCATTCTCCCAAAAGTGGTGTTTTTTATCTTAAAAAATGGACCACATAAAAAAGACCGATTTGAGGGAAACCGATGGTGGCTTTTTGTTATTTAAGGTACAAGAAAACATAATTAATTTGGAAAATACTACAATTGTGATTAATTTTGTCCATAAGATTGGCATAGGAGGGGTTGTTAATGACACGTTAATGACACGTTAATGACATGTTACGTTATTATTTGAAATGTATTTTTCAAAAGTGAGAGAGAAAGTGTCTGTAGAAGTTTTTGAGCCTCATGCCTCAAAAAAAAGAATAAAACAGAGGATGAGATAATAGAAGCAAAAAAAATTAAACTTCAAAGGAAAAGAATGGCTAATCATAAGTTTTATGCAAAAAAAAAGGAAAAGTTAGAAAGACGTAGTCAACTTAGTGTTGCTTCTAATTTATGTATCTAAACGAAATAATTAATCATGATCGGTCTTATCACAGAAAAGACTTTCCTATTACATGTAATCTACGCATTAATGAAATTGTTAATCTTGCGATCATATAATCATAAGAAAACCTGTCATGACAATCAAAGCGATATAAGGACTCCTGTAAAATTGCAAGATTTGAATGTCAATAGTCAAAACCACTTGAATATTCCAGAAAACTATCCAGAAATGTTATTTTACAAAATAATGATGATGTTCCAAATGAATTACAACAGCTTTTTAATTTAGAACATTGTCTATCTTCACAATTTTTCCAACATATTCGTTGGTTTAATAATTTATTTTCCTTTGCATCTTTTAATGCTAATATCGTTAATTTTGGTAATAGACGCTCTGGGGTCAAGAACTAAAAAAACAAGATCTCCATTCACCTCAAGGGTTACAATTACGTTTTTCATTAAAGCCTGGAACTGACAATTATAACGACGTTATCATTTTCAATGGACAAACGAAGTTGCGCTTGTTTGAAGATCTGCCATAGCTGACCTCAACATATCATTGTGAGAATTTTTTTTTCTTCAGTGAAATTTTAAATAATGTAAAAGCTGTGAATAATTGAATTATCAAAATACTTAAAGAGAGAATAAAAGAGAATACAGAGTGAAGAAAAAAAATTTTAGTTTTATTTTAATTGAATTTTTGAAAAATAAATAAAGAGTTAATACAAAGTTTTTAGTGATATAAGAATTGTAGAGATCAAAGGCAGTGTCACCGCGTGAACTGTGTCAGGAGAAAGTGGGTTCACTTCACTGCTTTTCCGCAAAAAGAATCGAGAAATTAAAGAACAGAGAGACAAATTAATTTAAATAATATTTAAGATATTTATTGAGAGGAAATATTTTTCTTAAAGTTGGGCAATTGAATAATATAGAGATTGTTAATGGCTATTACCTTTCCTATAGACGAAAAAGAGCCTTATACGAGCTTGTTTAAAGTTGAATTATTGAGTAGAATAAAGATTTTAAAGGATTTCAAAGAAAATGTTTTTTTTTCACACCCAACCATAAAGTGCCAACTTTATTCCCTGGAATGGAATAGACAGTTGGCGTTTTAAGGTTGTGCGTGAAAAAAAATCGTATATGCACCATGGGAGTAAATAAAGAATGCATCAAATCGCATATTTATCACCCTCGCCTTCGGCTCGGGCGATAATTACATGCGATTTGAGACATTCTTTATTTTTACTCCCTAGGTGCCCTGCTGGAAAATTGAGCATAAAATATGGGCTCGAGAACACTGTCTGCGCAGAATTGCAGAACACTATCTAGTATGATAAGTGCCCACATTCGGTCCAGATTCTGTTGAGGGCTTCATGTCCTGAGTTATCCCATAACATAACCTCAACTTCACGTACTCAATCATAGGAGTTATCGACCTTTTATATAAATGTAACATGATATAATACATTGCGCGGTCATCGTTATTTAATTATTATTTTATTCAGACCCTTCCGCACTGCAATTATGCCTGTATAAACTACACTCTGAGTACAGCGTATGAAAACTCGAGAGTATAGCTATATATACTGAGCAGCTGTATATACGCATGAGATGTGCGCTGCGCATGCGCATAAGCTTTCGCGCTCTCTCTCTCTTTCTCTCTCTGTCTCCCTCTCTCTTATACGCTGTAACCTCAAATGAATAGATAAACAGAATTTTTAACAGATTCTGTTCTGGTTGCCGTCTCGTCACAGCTGCTAAATCTGGGCACGGTCTGGTACAGAATCTGCCCACTCCACAGAAATTTTAACAGATTCTGTACAGAAGTGCCTCAATTTTCCCACAGGGTGCATAATATACTATTAAGTAAAATTAGTATTAATTTGAAACCTGAATAATTTTCATAATTCAACTCAAGAAAGACAAGTATTTAAAAGAGCAGAGAATCGAGAAATTAAAGAACAGAGACAAATTAATTTATAGTATTAATTATTTTATAATATTTTAAAGAATTTGTGAGAATGTTTTTCCTTCAGTTAAATTTTAGATAATGTTAAAGCTGTGAATAATTGAATTATCAAAATACTTAAAGAGAGAATCAAAGAGAATATAGAGTAAAGAAAAAAAATTTTAGTTTTATTTTAATCGAATTTTTGAAAAATAAATAAAGAGTTAATACAAAGTTTTTAGTGATATAAGAACTGTAGAGTGATTATTGTGTCGATCGTCGAGCATATGTGCAGTGCTTCTATACTTGCAACGTCTGATACAATAAAATTTCTTAAATTATCAGTTTTATTTAATAACCATCAATTTAATAAAAATATATTTAATATATTTAATTTGTACAAAATAATTATTTAAAGAATAATATTAATAAATTAATATACATTAACCTACTACACATAATACGTTTAAAATTCATATACCACAAAACCAACGCGCGCGTTTACGCGCGCAAATGATCCCCTAGTCTCAATGAAAAAGCATGTTTAATTAGTATACGGTATAAAGAGAACTTGCGAAGGCACAATTTTACAAGCAAAGAATTCTTGTGACATGACAAGCTGGTGAAATTTTCATTTTTTAGTATCGAAGAAAGTTTTTAGTGTTTGTAGTACATGTTTTTCTATTTTTATTAAGAAGTTACGCAACTGTCATGTTATATTCCTGTGAGAAGCTAGTAATGTGCAAAATATTTTTATAAGATTTATAATTATAGCACAAGTACAGAAGACAAGTGATTTAGAATTTTCACCCAATTTTGAGAGAGCAAGTACACTCAGATTCCAGATGTAACGAGACTTTTTCAGGTTTTACTGGAAGGAATACAACTATCAGATTATACAGAATTTTCTTGTTATGTGACAAGCTAGTGAAAGTGTTGTGTTTGCATCATTTATTTATCATTGAAAGTTTTTACAGATTTGCAGTGGATGTTTTCCTATTTATAATTATTCTATAAGTTCAGAAGACAAGTGGTTTAGAATTTGTTCGCAATTTGGAGAGAGCAAGTACACTCAGATTCCAGATGTAACGAGCTTTTCTCAAGGGAAAAGCATTTTTTTGTTTAGTATACGGTAACGAGAACTTATGAAGGCATACAACTATCAGATTTTACAAGGAAAGAATTCTTTTGACATGACAAGCCAGTCAAATTTTCATTTTTTAGTATCGACGAAAGTTTTTGCAGTATTCAATATTGAACAGCTCAAATATGGTCTAGATGATTTTCAGGGAGACCTACCTGAAAATTTAGACACTAAATTTATGATGTCAACCGTGTAAGTAGTTATGTGAAAATCATACAGGGGATACCACAACTTTACTGACACTATTTTTTACAGGTTTTCATAAAGTTTGAATTCGATTACAGTTTTCTAAACGTTTACCAAATTAGGTGGGTTGCATTAAAAATGATAATACGTCTATCATAAAGAAACATAGGGATATTGGAAATTAACTTACATATACTTCTTTTTATTCTAAATATTATTTTCATTATTCTATAATATAGATTAAACAATTGTGAAGGATACGATGTAAACTTGTATAAATATTAAAATGCTATATCACTCATGTTCTGCATGACAATAGTATACGTAACGTACAAATGCTTTCAAGAAAGCAGTTATCAGTTAATTAATTAGCAATAATTTTAGACGTACAGATTTCTTTGATGTATATTTGCGAAACAAATCATTATGGAACTTAACATAAAATTTAGTGTCAATAAAGGAAAAAAAACGCGCTATTCTATTTACCTCGAGCGTGGTGTGGAAAAGATAGATTTCTTAGTGAATACTAATGATCTAAAAAACTATTTACTCTACAGATAGTTTCTAAAAAATAATTATAGTAGATAGGCTATAGGTATACTGGAACATAGGCGTTCTGGAACAATGGATCCCCTCTCTTTTCTGCTCCAGTACGCCTACAGTATATTGGAACAGTGGATCCCCTCCCTTGCTGTTTCAGTATACGTACGGGTTCTGGCACGTACTGCCCCACTCTTTGAGTCCCCCCTCTCTCTCAAAGTCAAAACTCGTAAGAAGAGAGGGGACTTGCTCGCCCCTCTCTTTTGTTCCAGTATACCTATAGCATTTGATAGGCTGTTCCCTCTCTCTCTGTGGAGCAGTATAGAAGCAATGGGAGGCGCGAGAAAATACTCTATTGCGTCTATGCACAATGTACTGCGCTAACATCTCAGGAAAAAGTATGAATACAAAGAGCGAGTGCACTTTCTGCGGAAAATCTCTCTTACGCTGTGAAACGATGTATCTATTTTGAATACGCGCAAGGTTACCTGCAGGGCTATTCTCGCAGGAAAAATATGTATACATAGATCGCGCGCATTTTCTTTCTCTCTCTGCGGAAAGTGTCTCTGCACTGCGCGAGAATATATGTATTTGGAATGCGTGCAAGGTTACCTGCAGGGCTATTCTCGCAGGAAAAATATGTATACATAGATCGCGCGCATTTTCTTTCTCTCTGCACTGCGCGAGAATATATGTATTTTGAATACGCGCAAGGTTACCTGCAGGGCTATTCTCGCAGGAAAAATATGTATACATAGATCGCGCGCATTTTCTTTCTCTCTGCACTGCGCGAGAATATATCTAATTTTGAATACGCGCAAGGTTACCTGCAGGGCTATTCTCGCAGGAAAAATATGTATACATAGGTCGCACGCACTTTCTTTCTCTCTCTGCGGAAAGTGTCTCTGCACTGCGCGAGAATATATGTATTTTGAATACGCGCAAGGTTACCTGCAGGGCTATTCTCGCAGGAAAAATATGTATACATAGATCGCGCGCATTTTCTTTCTCTCTCTGCGGAAAGTGTCTCTGCACTGCGCGAGAATATATGTATTTGGAATACGCGCAAGGTTACCTGCAGGGCTATTCTCGCAGGAAAAATATGTATACATAGGTCGCGCGCCCTTTTTTTCTCTCTCTGCGGAAAGTGTCTCTGCACTGCGCGAGAATATATGTATTTGGGATACGCGCAAGCTTACCTGCACGGCTAGTCTCGCAGGAAAAATATGTATACATAGGTCGCGCGCATTTTCCTTCTCTCTCTGCGGAAAGTATCTTTACACTGCGTGAGAATATATCTAATTTTGAATACGCGCAAGGTTACCTGCAGGGCTATTCTTGCAGAAAAATATGTATACGTAGCGCACACTTTCTTTCTCTGCGGAAAGTGTCCCTGCGCTGCGCGAGAATATATCTATTATGAATACGCGCAAGGCGACGCTATCCTCGCAGAAAAATATGTATATGGAGGGTGCGTGCATTTCACATGTACACAGTCTTTCTTTGGATATATTACACTACCGAACCTTTTTATGATAAATGTAAATATTTGTAAATTTATGTAAATATAACGATAGCAGTGTAATACATCCATGTGAAAGTTGCGTATGTAGCCAAAAAAGATTTTTTTTTCAGAAACATTAGTAATTTGAGGTGTTTGCACTGGACGTGTAATAATTTAATTAGTATGACGTTAAAGCTGAGAAAAAAAAACACGTTAAATAAAACAAAAAATTATTGCAATAGCAGTTTTGGTTACCGAGATAATCAGATTGTAACTAAGGTGTATGAATTTTTTCGCCGCTGCGCGGCGCTCCGACTATCAACATATTTCAACAATAAAACAAACTATAGCACGAACTTTTTGATATGATGCTTTTAAACTCCCTGACTCCCGGACTATTATGCAAGTATAAGAAAGTAGCTCGCACTTTCTCGCTTATTCTATTCATAGAGGACAATATTTTTGATAATTTTTCGATACTTTTTAATACTTTTTGATACTCATTCGATACTCTTTCGATACTTTTTGATATCTTTTGATACTTTTTCGATACTTTTAATACTTTTTAATACTTTTTAATACATTTTTGATACTTTTTCGTATAAGAAAGTAGCTCGCACTTTCTCGCTTATTCTATTCATAGAGGACAATATTTTTGATACTTTTTCGATACTTTTTAATACTTTTTGATACTCATTCGATACTCTTTCGATACTTTTTGATATCTTTTGATACTTTTTCGATACTTTTAATACTTTTTAATACTTTTTAATACTTTTTAATACTTTTTAATACTTTTTAATACTTTTTCTGCGCTCGAAGAATTATCTCTACATTTATGCGCAATGTCTACCTGCTGCGCTCGCAGAAAATGTTTTTATATATAAGAATGTCGGTATAGAAGCAGTGAAAAGTTTTTCTGCGCGAGAAAATACGCTATAGAGTGTATATCCGCAGTATGTGTACCTGCTGCGCTCACAGGGGAGTCTTAAGATGGTACACATGCTGCGGCGTGCACGCCAGAGAAAATTTGGACCCTCCCATATTTGGAGGTGGAAAAGTTGTGAAGTCTACGCAAATATTGTGGAAGGGGAAGTTGTCCTTCTGAAATAAATAGCCTAGCATAGTTCTCCTGTTTTAGAGTCTTTCCTCAAGTTGCAAAGAGGCAATGGCAATAGCAACTACATCTTCTTAAAGAAAAAATTCTAATCGAAGTACAGGATGTGCATCTTAAAGTGTTGTGTTTGCAAGTACCGCTACGATATCCTAGATGATTTCTGGGAAATTTGTTGGCGATGTGATAGATATAAGTGTGGAGGATGTGTCGACTATTCGTGCCGATGTTTACAGGAGATGGAATCACCGCGTTCACCATCTTCGCATCGACGTCGTCGATCACCACCTTCATACAAGATTGAGTCTATGCATCTCCGCATCGACGACGATGTCGTTTATCACTACCATTGGCGTCACCACCTCCACCACCACCATCACTACCATTGGCGTCACCACCATCACCACCACCATCACTACCATTGGCGTCACCACCATCACCACCACCATCACTACCATTGGCAACAGATGACGAGATGGCGTCACCACCACCACCACCACCACCACCACCATCACTACCATTGGCAACAGATGACGAGATGGCGTCACCACCACCACCACCACCATCACTACCATTGGCAATAGATGTCGAGATGGCGTCACCACCACCACCATAAACAGATTCACCATTGCGAAGATCACGTCGTGTTATAAAAAAAATAAAATGTTTTTGTGAATGTTAATTTTAGTGAACGTGTAATTTTTAATATCCTAGAATAAGGCGAGGTAAGAGTAGAAAATAGATACGAATAGTTTGTAGCTTATATCAATTACAAACTTTTGAGAAAGCTGACATATTCTTTCTATATTATGACTTTATCGCTCGACTTCCCAAAGTTTGTGTAGGTGAATGAATGTATGCATCTCTTCGAGCCAATTTAAAAATTTATTTATTTAATCGCCAACGTTTCAAACCGTTTCGGTTCCTCTTCAGGGCTAAAAACCCATTCTTTTCAAAAAATTATACATTTACAATATTTCAATTAATTCTTAGACGTATAGGTTGGAATATTTATTGTAAACTTTGACTAGAATATTAACTTACATTGCTGACCAAGCATATTATTGGCAGCAAATGTCTTATCAAAATTAGAATTAGGTAAATATATAGTTTATCATCAAGGTTTAATCATTAATTGAAATTTTGTAAAAGTATAATTTTTTGAAAAAATGGGTTTTTAGCCCTGAAGAGGAACCGGAACGGTTTAAAACGTTGGCAATTAAATAAATAAATTTTGAAATTGGCTCGAAGAGATGCATACATTCATTCACCTACACAAACTTTGGGAAGTCGAGCGATAAAGTCATAATATAGAAAGAATATGTCAGCTTTCTCAAAAGTTTGTAATTGATATAAGCTACAAACTATTCGTATCTATTTTCTACTCTTACCTCGCCTTATTCTAGGATATTAAAAATTACACGTTCATTTAAATTAACATTCACAAAAACATTTTATTTTTTTTATAACACGACGTGATCTTCGCAATGGTGAATCTGTTTATGGTGGTGGTGGTGACGCCATCTGGACATCTATTGCCAATGGTAGTGATGGTGGTGGTGGTGGTGGTGACGCCATCTCGTCATCTGTTGCCAATGGTAGTGATGGTGGTGGTGGTGGTGGTGGTGGTGACGCCATCTCGTCATCTGTTGCCAATGGTAGTGATGGTGGTGGTGATGGTGGTGACGCCAATGGTAGTGATGGTGGTGGTGATGGTGGTGACGCCAATGGTAGTGATGGTGGTGGTGGAGGAGGTGACGCCAATGGTAGTGATAAACGACATCGTCGTCGATGCGGAGATGCATAGACTCAATCTTGTATGAAGGTGGTGATCGACGACGTCGATGCGAAGATGGTGAACGCGGTGATTCCATCTCCTGTAAACATCGGCACGAATAGTCGACACATCCTCCACACTTATATCTATCACATCGCCAACAAATTTCCCAGAAATCATCTAGGATATCGTAGCGGTACTTGCAAACACAACACTTTAAGATGCACATCCTGTACTTCGATTAGAATTTTTTCTTTAAGAAGATGTAGTTGCTATTGCCATTGCCTCTTTGCAACTTGAGGAAAGACTCTAAAACAGGAGAACTATGCTAGGCTATTTATTTCAGAAGGACAACTTCCCCTTCCACAATATTTGCGTAGACTTCACAACTTTTCCACCTCCAAATATGGGAGGGTCCAAATTTTCTCTGGCGTGCACGCCGCAGCATGTGTACCATCTTAAGACTCCCCTGTGAGCGCAGCAGGTACACATACTGCGGATATACACTCTATAGCGTATCGAATGAGTATCAAAAAGTATTAAAAAGTATCGAAAAAGTATCAAAAATATTGTCCTCTATGAATAGAATAAGCGAGAAAGTGCGAGCTACTTTCTTATACGAAAAAGTATCAAAAATGTATTAAAAAGTATTAAAAAGTATTAAAAGTATCGAAAAAGTATCAAAAGATATCAAAAAGTATCGAAAGAGTATCGAATGAGTATCAAAAAGTATTAAAAAGTATCGAAAAAGTATCAAAAATATTGTCCTCTATGAATAGAATAAGCGAGAAAGTGCAAGCTACTTTCTTATACTTGCATAATAGTCCGGGAGTCAGGGAGTTTAAAAGCATCATATCAAAAAGTTCGTGCTATAGTTTGTTTTATTGTTGAAATATGATGATAGTCGGAGCGCCGCGCAGCGGCGAAGAAAATTCACACACCTTAGTTACAATCTGATTATCTCGGTAACCAAAACTGCTATTGCAATAATTTTTTGTTTTATTTAACGTGTTTTTTTTTCTCAGCTTTAACGTCATACTAATTAAATTATTACACGTCCAGTGCAAACACCTCAAATTACTAATGTTTCTGAAAAAAAAATCTTTTTTGGCTACATACGCAACTTTCACATGGATGTATTATACTGCTATCGTTATATTTACATAAATTTACAAATATTTACATTTATCATAAAAAGGTTCGGTAGTGCAATATATCCAAAGAAAGACTGTGTACATGTGAAATGCACGCACCCTCCATATACATATTTTTCTGCGAGGATAGCGTCGCCTTGCGCGTATTCACAATAGATATATTCTCGCGCAGCGCAGGGACACTTTCCGCAGAGAAAGAAAGTGTGCGCTACGTATACATATTTTTCTGCAAGAATAGCCCTGCAGGTAACCTTGCGCGTATTCAAAATTAGATATATTCTCACGCAGTGTAGAGATGCTTTCCACAGAGAGAGAAAAAAAGTGCGCGCGACTTATGTATACATATTTTTACTGCGAGAATAGCCCTGCAGGTAACCTTGCGCGTATTCAAATTACATATATTCTCGCGCAGTGCAGAGACACTTTCCGCAGAGAGAGAAAGAAAGTGCGTGCGACCTATGTATACATATTTTTCCTGCGAGAATAGCCCTGCAGGTAACCTTGCGCGTATTCAAAATACATATATTCTCGCGCAGTGCAGAGAGAAAGAAAATGCGCGCGATCTATGTATACATATTTTTCCTGCGAGAATAGCCCTGCAGGTAGCCTTGCGCGTATTCCAAATACATATATTCTCGCGTAGTGCAGAGACACTTTCCGCAGAGAGAGAAAGAAAATGCGCGCGATCTATGTATACTTATTTTTCCTGCGAGAATAGCCCTGCAGGTAACCTTGCGCGTATTCAAAATACATATATTCTCGCGCAGTGCAGAGAGAAAGAAAATGCGCGCGATCTATGTATACATATTTTTCCTGCGAGAATAGCCCTGCAGGTAACCTTGCGCGTATTCCAAATACATATATTCTCGCGCAGTGCAGAGACACTTTCCGCAGAGAGAGAAAGAAAATGCGCGCGATCTATGAATACATATTTTTCCTGCGAGAATAGCCCTGCAGGTAACCTTGCGCGTATTCAAAATAGATATATCGTTTCACAGCGTAAAAGAGATTTTCCGCAGAAAGTGCACGCGCTCTTTGTATTCATACTTTTTCCTGAGATGTTAGCGCAGTACATTGTGCATAGACGCAATAGAGTATTTTCTTGCGCCTCCCATTGCTTCTATACTGCTCCACAGAGAGAGAGGGAACAGCCTATCAAATGCTATAGGTATACTGGAACAAAAGAGAGGGGCGAGCAAGTCCCCTCTCTTCTTACGGGTTTTGACTTTGAGAGAGAGGGGGGACCCAGAGAGTGGGGCAGTACGTGCCAGAACCCGTACGTATACTGAAACAGCAACGGAGGGGATCGACTGTTCCAGTATACTGTAGGCGTACTGGAACAGAAAAGAGAGGGGATCCATTGTTCCAGAACGCCTATGTTCCAGTATGCCTATAGCCTATCTACTATTTATTATTATTATTACAATAATCCATGAGCAAATTTACATTAATATTTTAAATTTATTACTTATTTAGATGATGTTAACTATTCTTTGTAATTTACATATTATATACCTTTTAAAAGTAGTGAAATCTCTCCCCCCCCCCCAAACAAACCTTTTCAAGGTAATAGGCTGGCAAGTATAAGGTCGTTTCTTCATGTAAAAATTAAAGATTAATTTTACAACTCTTGATAACCTTAATGTAAAAAAAAACTCTTAATAACACTTATGCAGACAAAACCAAACTTTTATTAACATTCATACAGACAAAATAAAAATTCTTAGAGCTTACTCTAAAATTCAACTTTAATTTTCAAACTTCGACAACTCTTATGGAGTCGAAATTATAAGTGCTGTATTCTATACAGTTATTTAATTATGGAAGTTAAAGATCTTGATAACACTTATATAGACAAAATACTAGTAGTTTTACTGCATACTCTTAAGACGTGTTGATATTATAATCGTCAGATCAACAAATAATATATCTTCTTTCCTCTTGTGAATAAGTGATCGAACACAAATACTGGAAGAATATGTGATACTTATAGATCAAGTTGGAAAACAAATAATTATGTTAGGATGAATGTCTTCTTTTACCTATTCAATGAGTTAATCACAATCACTCAAATCATGATGCTTATACATCAAGCTAAAAAATCCGAAACTCGCATGTATGAAAATATGAACGTGTAACCATCTTCGCGTTAAGGGTCTGTTGGACAGATTACCATTTCTTTAGTGTCACGTCTCCTTCGATTATCTATACCTTCGATTTGACATAAATTCTCATTTTAATTTTAAGAAAAGAAAGTTATGATATCAATAAATAAATTGGCAAGTTTTT
>JACCIB010001954.1:0-13164 GCA_018906965.1 Philotrypesis tridentata | reverse complement strand
GACTCAGACATTCGCAAGAATGAGTGTGTAAAAATGCCATTTTTTAACTGTCAAAAATATCTCCAGTATTCCTGTTTTTATGTCTTTTCTGGTAGTCCACCCTCCTCTCTGCTTTCTGGTTCTTCCTCGTCGTTTTCTTCTTGTACCCCTCTTGGTTTTTTCTTCTTCTTCTTCTTCTTATCGATGGTCTTCCTTACACTTTTCTTGTTTATTCGAGCAGCTACACCACGTCTTCTTATTCTCCTACCATGGACTGTTGTAGGTGCAACGAGCGGCTTGCAACTAAGAAGGATACCGTAGCGTGACATTTGATATCCAGATCCCTCCATCAGTTTATCCAACTTTTCTTCAGTCCTTCTTTTTAGACTTTCACCAGATTACGCGTTGTAACGCGTGTATTACGCGTTTCAACGTCGGATATAATGGTAATACTTCTACGCACAGCTTCTTTTCCCATAGTTCTAGCACCCCGATTGATGAGTGGAAGGACTCTCCGAAATATACCGGCTAAGAACGAATCAATACCGTGACCTCTTTGGTAGGATGATCCAATATAACATGTCTAAGACCTCTTGCGTAAGGATTTTTATATCCCCCCTCCGCCACCACCACGATAACCATTACCAACTTGATAGCTGAAATAATCTTCGTAGCGATCCATTTTTAGTCTACTTCTTGAAATGCAGTGTCACGGTCAGCGTTCCGTGATTGAATGGTATCGGTTTGTCCACAATCATCTCTTATATCTATTTCTACCGTCTGAACCGTGCTCAATAATAATGGTATGTACATAGGCGGAGAAAAACTTTTAATTCTTATATTTCCATATTCATAATATCGGTGTTTCAGCGATATTGCTCGTAAAAGTCGATATCGTACATCACCAGTTTACATACGATTCACATAGATCACTATAGATCATTAACATTGTTGGCAATGCGCTGGAAAGTCGAGCAGGTTTAGTACCCTCCATTAAACTTAAATCTTCATCAAAACAATCGGCTTCTATCGCCCATCAACACTATCAAACCGAGAATTTTTTCTATTTTCTTGACAGAGAAACCTCGTGAGTTAACTCAGAGCAAATCGTCGTTGTACAGGTTTTTTTTATTGTTATATAACCACCACATTCAACCACTACCTCAAAATGATCATTCATACATCTAATTTATTTATTTCATCGACTAGTGTAAAAAGGTCTTTGTAATAACTAGGTCTAATCAACGATTCGTTTATTGTAATTTGATCTTCTTCATTTCTTGATTTTTTTGTCTTGAGCATCGAAGGAGGTATTCGTTTCACAGAAATTTTTCTTTTCTCTTCATCAGGTTCACATGTTGAAATGTCAGCGGAATTTGAACCACTGTAAGTGCAACTACCCATGAACCCTGTAACCTGATCTGTTGTGACAATTGTGTTACATAGTGCGTCGTAGTGTTTTCTGCGAAATATTTAATGCTGCTATTACTAGGTAAAATAATGTAAAAATGATCCTTCATTTCTGCGAAAAGTGGTTAGCCTTGACCCAAGAATTGAACTTTTCTGGATAGCCTTTCCAACTAACAAAATATTCCTTCGAACGCCTTTTACCCCTGGTATACAACACCTTCTCTATTTCAAAAGATGCTGTTGTTAGATCCTTCTGTAGTCCACTCAATTCCTCAGCATAAAAATATCCACCTATAACCTCACCAGATAAATCTTGCAATTGATAGACGGCGGGGTAACGCGTTAACGAAACTTGTATAATTTTAAATATTTCCAACGTCCAACCGCTCTCGTATCCTTTCTCAAAGATGTTTCGAGCACGACTGATTCGTACCATATCACCAACTTTAGATTTAGGTTTGACATCTGATGTATTGATATTGTTTTTTCGATATCGTCGATCTATATTTTCCCGTGCTTTAAGAAACTTGTATATGGTCACAGATGCTGGCGTCATCTTGGTTACAGAGTGTTTACTATGATTGTATGCATTAATTGTATTCTGCAATACATTGATGTATTTTCGGGTATTTTTGTGTGTAAAATATCGCCAAATCCGCCCATTAATGGTACGTCTTTCTGCTATAGCTGCTTTTGTATCAGGGCTACGTGCTATCCTGTGTGTGATACCATTATCATGTAAACTAACTGGGTTCACAACCAACAAATTCGTTCTCCCTGTCCGTTTGAAAACATGTTGGCCGGCGACCATTGCTTCTTGATAATACACGCAAAAAAGCTTCGGCTACACTTCTTGAAGTTTTTTCCTTGATCGGTTCTGCCCAACTATATTTACTGATTACATCAATAATAATGAGAACGTAACAATATTCATCATTGCAAGTTCTTAAGGATCTTAAATCCATCAGATCAGCCTCCCACACATCGTCCAAATTTCTTACATTATATTATATAAAAGAGTCTATCGATCTCTCCGAGGCAAGTGTTGGGAAAAAGGTAAAAATTAATTTACACCATTTTCCTTTTGTTTCGACGTTTCGGTGAACACTGTCACCCTCTTTAGGAAACTGTCAATTTATTTCAATAAATAAATAAGCACAATACAATTATAATGTGTGACAAATTATGACTGACATATAGAGAAGCACAACAGCCTATAGATCGAAATGTGTTTCTTCCCCGGCCAATCTCAGGCGGGGGAAGGAGAAGCGAGAAGCAAGGAGACGGACTATTATTGTTCCGGCTTCCTCGACTACTGTTTCAATGATAAGGAAACACTAGGTGTAGCTAAACGCTTTTATATCAGCGAGGAGTCTCGCTAATTTTCGAGCGGTCTGTTTACAAGTGACGTCAATGCTCGCCGCTCTCATGCATGTTTACAAATTTTTAAATTCGTCTATAATCCGTTTTGTTTTTCAATCGGTGTAATAAGTGTGTCAGATCATGCTCAAATATGAACATTATCTTATCTTTAATTATTTATTGTTCGAGCCCTGCTTCAGCACTTGCTCCGCAAGCGCCAGGCGGTCACTCTTGGCTCATGAATTGATTTTTCACCTGTATAACTTACTAATGTATATATGTATAATATTTACTTATAAATCTTACCTTGATATTTTGGTAGAGTGCCTAGCTCCTTGATTAATACTTTCAATTTTATTTGGGAACACTTATATCTAATGAATGGATCAAAATATGCTTTGATTGACTTGGATTTTCTGTCTGTTGATTAAGTATTTATTGATTCCAACACTTGACGTATGTATAAATGTAATTCGTCCAATGATAACGATTACTTAACAAATAATCCAACAATACTATTGTTAATATCTGATGCCACTTTGTTCAACTTTCACTAAATATTCTAATCTGGCTAGGTGTTCTACTCCGGGCCAATGCTCAAGAGAGACTGACTCATTTTTGAAGTTCATTGCCGCCGATCGCCTCCTTCGGCCGACAATTAGCGCTGACGGCAGAGATTGCAACCTCCGCCCGTGCGTCCCTTGTCCTCTATACCAAGTATACTCGAAGCATATCGCACTGCAGCTCACGTTGCACATTCCTTAGGCCAAGTGTCGACACCAAGGAAGTACACCGTCAGCTTGCGCGCAGTACGCTTTTCGTACAATGTACTATGTTTCGAATATTCGAGAACAATCGAAATTGCTCCAGAATACTCGGAACATAACATCCTCCCCTCCTTGAAGACGTTTGTTGTCCTCAACAAACCATCGCCTATACTAACAATAAAAATATATGCTATCATCGAATCATCAAACGAAACATCACAAATGTCCAAAATACACATTAATAAAAATGGTGTGAACGTGAAAATACTAATGTAAATTTAAAGAAAAACCTGTTATTTAACCATATTACTTAAAAAAACAACATGGAAAATAACCAAAATCTATAATGATCCGAATAGAAAAAAAACAATGATTTGATGATTACATCTATTTTTACCTACCTACAATACCTATCCGAATGTTAACATTATTAATTAATTATATTGTCATTTATATTAGTAAACTTAATATTATATTCGTCTTCTTCTTCTGCCTGCCAATCTGCCAATGTAATCGAAGACACGTCAGATACTAGCTTGGGTCCAACAGAATAGGGTCAATAAATAAATTGGGGCCAACAACTCATTTATAAAAAGTACAAAAATATGTGTTTATTAGAAAAAAAAACACAAATTGGTCCAATAAAGTTTCTATTAATTGTGATTTAATTTTTCACAAACAATGGTCCATAAAAAAAAAATTGAATTTTACATGATAAATAATAAAAAAAAACATTGGTCCATTAGAAACTGACGGTAGACTCCAGTTCCCAGCTACTGTTTGTTTCCCATTCATCCTGCTTATAGATGGGAACTGAAGCCTCGTCGGATGATATAGGCAAAGCCCTTGCCTCATCCTGAGTTCCCTCCATTGATTGTAACCGAGCCTTTTCCAATTCTTGGGCATCTGAGATCTCTCTCAGAAGTTGGTCCAACAAAGGTTCGGCAAGACCAGCTGCCTCAGCTCCCAACCCTTGGTCCATCAAATTCATTTGGTCCAATGCCTGGGCCAATTTCTTTTCCTCCTCAATATCAATCAATGTAGACACTGGTACTCGCGTGCTACATTTCTCCTCGTGGTCCTTCTTGTCCATATTGCGGATCCAGCTGCCACACGGTTTGTGTTTACGCATTGCCAACTGATTCTGAAGAATACACACGGCAAAGTGATCCTTCTCATTCCGCACATCATACATTAGACCACAAACCTGATGAAGCTTCCTTAATGGACCAGTTTTTGGCAGGTGACGTCTCGGTTCCCATTTCGGGTTGTAACCTGCACTGCAGTGATCTATCGCATACATCGCATGCTCCTTGCAAAAATACTGAACGAAGGCTTGACGCCTCCATTTCTCCATATTCACATTCGGAGTGTCCATGAATGTGATGTGGTCAAGTGGTCCATATTTCGCAAATTCCTTAATGAGTTCCTCATTTGATTGTTTGGGCCATAGCATAATTGAAAATCTTAGATATTGTGTGTTATCCAATGGTCCAGTGATCAATTTCGGATCAGGGAACGGTTTCTGCGAAGGAGAAAGCATTTGTCTTGACTCTCTTGGTCCAGACCTTTGCGAAGTTGGGAGCAACCCTTGAGCCGTACGACACACCGGTCCAGTTGGTCTCTCCAACTGTCTTTGGCTCACCACTGGTCCATCGCCCTGAGACTTAAAACGGCTCAAGCTCGCCATTGCTTCCATCTGTCTATCCATCTTCTCCTTGGTCATGATCGTTATCGCCGGTTGAGAGGCATTGATCTTTATCGCCTCATCAACATGGCTCAAACGATCATATTTCACATGGATGATGGACTTAGTCCTCCCTGCTACTTCAGTGGTCCTGCTTGAATGCGCAATGCTGCACTCTCCAATACTCTTAAAAATGTCTTCGACATTCTTTCGCTGCCCTTCATACTGAACTTCCAACGTATCATTCACCTGGCGTTTGATTTGATGAATTTCCACATCGGTGGTCCAATCAATAACCTTGTTGTCAGTATAATTATTCAGCTGTTGGTCCATCCTTGCCGACATTTCTTCTGTCGTCTCCATACCCAACGTGATAACAAACTGCTTCATAGAGCGTGCCGCGATCGCATGCGACGCTCTATGATACGTGATCACAGCTATAGCATGGCCTTCAGTGATTGATTCAAACTCTATATTACAAGCCCCAAATGTCTTGAAAATTCTCTCCACACGTTCCCTTGGTCCAATAAAAACTACCTTGATAGCGAAGGTAGAGATTAACTCCAAGGAATGTAAGCTCAATACGTGGTTCATCTGAAAACAATTAAAACAATATATACCATTAAATTTTGTTATTAAAACTCCATAATTCTATCCGCATGCATTAACTTCTATCTTATAATCAAGAAGGGTCCAAATTATCGATAAAATATAAGGGTCAAAACTTATATTAAATCCTAGTCCATATCTATCTATTCATGGTCCTAAATCTTATTGGTCTTAAAATTTTCATAAAACATAAGTTTCAAATAAGAATTTCGCATGGGGTCCAAACCATACAAAATTCAATGGTCAAAAACAAAAAAAACAAATGGGTCAATTAAACGAAAGAAACTTTATTATCAGAATTGACAACAATTTTCTTAAAAACACTGGATTCTTCGTCATCATCCGACTCCAACAATTCATCCTCTTCCATCGTACAAATCATTAAATGGTCGTCATCATCACTATTTTTGCTCTGTAAACCAGAGGGTCCTGGCTCAGATGATGTCATTCTATTCACCTCCAACGCTCCTATCTTTTCACATATCACCTTATCTTTCTCATCATTGCTCCTAGATCTTTTCCTTAACGAAATGACATCTCTGAGATCTTCAACTACATTGTCCTTTCCCAAAAATTTCACCTTTTCCATGTTCTTCTTATACTCCAACACCTTCCAACATGTATCTTCATGTAATGCAAATACATGCACATCAATTTCTTGTCCACATAAATCATGAAATTTCTTCATTCCCATAGGAAACTTATTCTTCGGGTCCTTTTTCAATGCAGCAATAGTTGGTCTATATATAGAATCACACTTCTGCATAGCATGTTCAGCATCAGCATCCGCAAAGTACTGCACAAAACCAAAGCACAGTCTTCCTTGCTTATTACGCACAGTCTCATAATAATGAATACTGCCAAATTGCATAAAATGTTTAAAGAACATATCATCCTTTTCTCCATCTGTTCTTTCCCACGGCAATAAGCAAAACAACCTATTACCCTTCTTCACAGATTTTTCCTTTCTAACAGTATGCACTTCTGATCTGACTTTCGGTTCTTTAACAGATTCTACCACATTTGGTCTTGGTCTAAAATTCTTGTTCTTCTTGGTCAACACATTCTTTTCATAGTTCCTAGCTGCTTCATTGGTAATTTTAGACAATGAAAACTCATTACTGATGTTATCCTTATCATAAAATTCCAAATCATATGGTCCAATATTGTTATAAAATTGATCTTGCATCTTTCTCTGCACAATATTCGCAGTCGTTTCATTGTCATATCTCACAATGAGCTTATTAACATACTTCATATCCTTGATTCTCATCACACGCTTGAAATAAACTGCTTCAGGCAATGGAATCTGCGGTATCATTTCCATCATCTGGGTCAATGACGCATATCCTTTGAAATAAAATATTACTGATCTACGATGTAACATTTCTAAATCTCTGCGATACATCTCTACGTTCCTGCAATTTACATATACAACAATAAAATACAAAAAAACAAAAAGAAACAAAAACACAAAGACAAACACATGGGTCAAATTGATCTATTTACAACAGATGAAAACATCATATCATAAAAATTCATTTGGGTCTATATGAAAACTTTTGGTCCAATATATAACATCAATGCTCAGCATTATGTTTAAAAACAACAACACCTTTATCAATGCTAACTTCATGTGAATCATTCACGATACCATCACTTGTCAATAACAATTCTATCATCTCCTACACCAACTTCCTTCGTCTCACGACCTTTACCAGAATCAACCCTTCCCGACCGATTCCTCCATTTTTTCCTCACTATTCTATACTCATGGTCATAACATTTCTCGTTAATCTTTTGTCTCAAACATGGAAATTTTATCCCACATTTCATCCCAACAATTAATCCAACTATTAACATAATCATTATCAATTGCAAACTCAACCCTCCATAGAACATTTTACTCGAACCATAACTCTCTCTCCTATGCTTCCCTATATGGTCCATCTCAATCATAATATCATGCAATGATTTCACTTTATCTGAAGTAAGCACTGGTCCAATGATCTCTTTCATCTCATCATCATTCATTTCACACGAATGATATTTATTAAATATTTCATATATTTCATTGAATTTTAAACTAATATCTGGTCTATACACACACAAATTTTCATCATTTCTGATCTCTTCTCCAAATATTACAACACTATCTGTTCTCCCTTTGCATCCAGAAGCTAGTCTTAAAACTCCTGTATCATTCAGCATTAAATTCACCTCTTGATTATCCATACATGTAATCCTCACTTTTTCAGACTCACACATTGAATGTAACCAAGATTTATCACCACGTAAATACTTCCATTGGGTCCTAAAATAATTTTGATACTTGATATCACAATTATCAAACTCCTTTTTATGTGGATTCAATAACAAATTGACTTCACAGTCTCTCGAGGCTGAAGTATCTTGTAACGCTTCTAATGCTGGACAAATATGTGCATAATGGGTCTTTATATATATCACATCTGGGTCTTGATCAAACTTAAAATATTTCTCCTGATCACTGCTCAAAGCTAAATATTCATGAGATGATTGAATATATAATGATCCTTTAATATTCTGATTAATCACTTGTGGTATGTTAACACTATGCATTTTATATAATTGATAAGAAATTCTATCAACTAAAGGTACATATAAAATTATTATGGTCTTGCCATCCTGATGAATTGCATCTACTTACTCCTGATATGCTCCACCGGAATTGGAAAATCTAAATCACCGCTAAATTTCTGTATATCTCCAATTATTTTATCTAAAACATCTGCTTTAATCAACTCCGAATGAACTCTCCCCTCCTTCAATTTCCTCAAAACATCCAGAATTTTCTCATTACTCCGAATCAAATGATCCATATGTGAATCTAACCTCCTCACATATGCTATATTATACATTAAATACATTAACTGCTCATTCTCCTTATTTAACTTATCCATCATTCCTTTCAAAGATACCTGAAAAGCTTGTAACACCACTTGATGATTCCTAGTTACATTAAACAATTCTTCAAATTGGGTCGAAACAATATGAGAATTTTCCTCCATCAAATGTACCATTTCTGTTTAATCTAGAAACACTTGGTTTATATTTTTGTTAACACTGTCAATATCATCAGAAGTTACTAATCCAAACAAACTCTTACTCACACTACCAACTATTCCTAATGGAATCAATCTCTTCATTTTAATACTACTCGGGTCCTTAACTATAGGAAATTGAACTTGTCCAATAGTCTTAACAGTATCACGTATCTTTTCCTGAAGTTCATTCAAATTTTCTTCTTTCAATTCAATTATATCTGCATCCAATGCACTTCCGCATTTGGTTTGGTCTACAAATTGTGAAGATTCCTCCATTAACTCTTTATAATTTTTCACAGATCCATGAAATGATAAAAATTCATCCACTTTAATGAAGATTTTAATCTTCCAAAAAGCACGTTCTGTTCGAACATTTCCCAATTTCTCAAAATAAATTCCAGGATTCGGGGTCAATATTTCATTTTGAAATATAGGTCCGCTGTTTATGGTCTTCATTACACTCAGTAATATAAACATTCCAGCTAAACACTTCATCCTGTAATTATATTATAATTAATAACCAGAAAATTCTGATTCATCAAAATTATGATCCTCCTCTGCAACCTTTAATTTATCAATATGCTTCCTAATACGCCTCCCATCAGGATACTCCAATATTACATTCTTTCTCCCAACAAACTCCACAATTTTCAAAGGTTGACTTCTATATGGGTCAAATTTATGGGTCCTCACTTCCTTAATAATGCGAGCATAACCTCCTACTTTACCCTTAAACTCCTTAGTTCTTTTATCATATCTTTCTTTTGATTTCAATTTTTCTACAATCTGTTTCTCTCCCGCTAAAATTTTCATTTCATTCAACCGCAACACTAAATCTCTAATATAAGTATGATAAGTTCTCAATTTTTCATCCGACGGAATTCTAATTGGTAAACGCGCTACTCTTCCAAAAACTAATTCAAAAGGCGTAAAATTCGTAGCTTTATGAACACTCGTATTATAAGTAAACGTAGCAAAAGGCGCTAATTTATCCCAATCATCATACGTTTGAGAATAAATTCTAATAAATTCAACTAACGGTGCATGACTCCTCTCTAAAGAACCATTCGTTTGCGGTCTATAACCTGATGTTTTTAAATGATCTATTTTAAAAATTTTCAACATTGATTCTACTATATCCGACAAAAAACTAGTACCCCTATCTGATAAAATTGCTCGCGGTGCCCCAAACCTAGAAATCAAATGTCTCGCTAAAGCATCTGCAATAGTGGTCGCATATAAATTTTTAATTGGAATTGCAATCAAATACTTGGTCAAATTACATTGCATGGTCAACAAATGCTGATTCCCACTCGGCTTTATTCTCAATTTACAAACCGTATCAATTGAAACCTTATCGAACGCTTCAATTGGCGTATCCATTATAATCATCGGCTCCCATATCTTGAACCTCTCAATCTTTTGCTCTTGACAACCACTGCATTTCCTTATATAATTTTGAACATCATTTCTCATACCTGGCCAATAAAATCTCTCCCTTATCTTCTGATAAGTTTGATTAATCCCTTTATGTCCTCCTGTCAAACTATCATGTAACGTACTTATTATTTTCCTCCTGTTCTTTTCAGCTGGTAACTCCACTTTTCCATAACAAACCGTCACAATGATATTCGAATTATCAAAATGCCTCTTTAATAATTCACTCATCAACCCAGGCTCCAATATATCCGTTAAATCTCCTTTCCTGGAAATTCTGAAACTCCCAACATGCCTGTAATCCAAAACTCTCTTCAAGTTACCCAAACACTTATTCAGATTTTCCAAGGTTACCACACTAAACTGCTTTTCCTTCACTACTAAAGAAAAAACATTATGCTTCTTATAAGGTGTTATTAATATCTGACCCACAAAAGGTTTCTTCTTTTTCAAATCAAATAAATCTATTGCACCAATATCATTCAACAATCTCGTTATTGATGTATCTGCCTCACAATCTCTGGTAATAAAATGAACTATGTTATCCTTTTTATAAGTCAAACAATCCCTCACACTCAACACATTACTACCCTTCACTGATTCTACTAACCTTTCCTCAATTGTATCATATTCTCTCTTTCCTCTATCAGACTCTCCACTATCATATTTATTCAAATCATTCAAATCATTCATATCTGGCATCATTATCACAGGTGACGTATCCTCCGCTGGTCTCGAATACTCAATATTATACGTATTTTCTTCCCGTTCTTTCACATCAGCAAGCACATTAGACCTCCTTCTAACATCTCCCAATCTACCTGGTGTACTCTTCGCTTGTGGTTTAATATCACCTATCTTTGTTGTCTCTGAAATTCTCCCTCTAGGTGGAAATATCATTATTTCACTCGTTGCCGATGTATCTCTATCTCACAAAGAATCTCTCACATTATCCAACCTCTTCTGTACCTTCTCCTGTGTTCTATCTATCAATTCTTTAACTCTTTCTCCCAAAACTTCATCCATTTGAACAGTACCATAATGCGGATTCAACTCATGCAACCTAAACCTCATCTCATCATTCACTTCTTCATCCTCAGAAAAATGCGTAATCGGTATATCTTAATCTTTAACCTCCTCTTCTATTCCAACGTCTTCATTTTGATGTCTAACCATACTTTCTTCTAACTTCCTACTAGCTTCTTCCACCTCTCTTCTACTCAAACTCGTTCTAATAGAAATACTCCACTCACTATCACTTTCTGTAATCATTCTACTCTCAGATTGACTAACTTCACTCACATCTATTCCAATATTCCTCACAGTTCTATTCTGTTCACCTTCATCAGTACCACTGCCTTCTACATCTGAAACATCTGTCGTTTTTTCCATTCTAATCCCACTATACCTCGGATCTTTCAAAGGCGGTTTCTCCTTCTCACTACTATAAATCCCTGTTGATGATAATGCTGTCGTACTCAATCTCCCTCTCGATGAATTCACTTTCATTGATACATTTGAATCACTATCACTATTCTCCAAATCATTAGATTTCGATAACGTTGACCTCGACGAAACTCTTTCACTCTGCGATCTTTTCACTGACCTTGTTGATTTCGGTAAAGCTCCCTGTTTAATATATTCTGCAACTTTAGATGTAACCTGAGCCTTGTTTCTAGTCCTTTGAGCAATAACACTATGATCCAACTCTGGTGCCATTTTATTAGTCTTCGCTCCTACAGGTCTACCTCTCGATCTTTTCACTTCTTCAACTTCAGATTGTACTCTACTTCTATTAAAAATCTTGCTTTTCACTGATGACACAATACTCTTCGCTTTATTCTCATCAGATTTCTCTTTTTCTTCTATTACCATCATTTTAATCCCTGGTAAATTCTTGTTAATCTGTTCTTCACTGATTTCTGGCGGATTCCTCGAAAGTGCATCTGCATTCCTTATTCAACTTTCCTGGCTTATATTTAAAAGTATATTCATACCCTGTAAATCTAAACATCCATCTCATAAGCCTTTTTCCTGGATCTTTCCTCGTATGCATCCAATTCAATGGTTCATGATCACAAACCAACGTAAACTTTTTATACAACAGATATGGTCTAAACTGATGCAACGCATACAACACAGCTAAACACTCCTTTTCAGTTGTTGAATAATTTTTCTCAGCTTTAGTCAATGTCCTCGATAAAAATTGAATAGGATGCTCAAATCCATCCTTTTCTTGACTCAAAACTGCCCCAATCACTATATCTGAAGCATCAGTTGTCAAAATAAACTCTTTCTCAAAATCTGGAAACTGTAAAATAGGCGGATTTATCAAACATTCCTTCAAAGTTTGAAAACTCTTCTCACAATCTTCTGTCCACTCAAACTTCACACCATCTTTCACCAAATTCCTCATAGGCCTCTCAATCACTGCAAAATCTTTGATATATTTCCTATAATAACCAAACATACCCAAAATTTCTCGCACACTTTTAGCACTTTTCGGTGTCGCCAACTTTGTAATCGCTTCTACCTTCTGCGGAGTTCGGTTCTATTCCTCTTGCACTAATAATATGTCCTAAAAACGCAACCTCTGTCCTGAAAAACTCCACCTTATCAGGTTGTAATACCAATTTCGCCTCTCTCAACCTCTCCATTATCTTTCTAATTCTCAATTCATGCTCAGACAAATCTCTACTGTAAACAATTATATCATCCAAATATACCAACATTTCTATATTCTGCAAACCTCTTAGAACCTTCTCCATCAACCTCTGAAACGTTTGCAGTCGCGTTTTTTAAACCTTCTGGCATGCCCGTAGTGTTA
>JACCIB010001953.1:0-13232 GCA_018906965.1 Philotrypesis tridentata | reverse complement strand
ACGAGGTTTTGAAAAGCTGTATCGCGAGATTCGCTCATCCGAATATAAAATAAGTTGCCACCGTTTAAAAGGTCTTTGACCACACCTTTTAATTGTCCGAGGACTGCATTGGATAAGGTCCAAATGCTTCGAGAAAAGTGCAGCCCAAATTGAGCTGACATCCTCGACATTTCGCGAGATTTTCTACTTGCCCATCGCGAAGTTTGAGAACTGTAATCTCGAAATTTCTGATCACGAATATATAAAATACCAACCGTTCAAAAGGTCTTGAGCACACCTTTTGAATGTCCGAGAGCTGGATTGGCTAAGGGCAAGATCTTCGAGAAAAGTGCAATCCAAAGTTGAGCTGAAAATTTTCGGACAATTTCGCGAAATTTTCCTATTTTGCACCAGCGCAAGTTTGAGAAGCTGTATCTCGAGATTTGCTCATCCGAATATAATAAATCCAACCGTTCAAAAGGTACTTGAGCACACCTTTTGAATGTCCGAGAGCTGGAATGGCTAAGGGCAAGCTGCATCGAGGAAAAGTGCATCTAAAGTTGAGCTGAAAATTTTCGGACAATAGCGCGAAATTTTCCTTTTTTCACCAGCGCAAGTTTGAGAAGCTGTATCTCGATATTTGCTGATCCTGAATATAATAAAATACCAACCGTTCAAAAGGTCTTGAGCACACCTTTTGAATGTCCGAGAGCTGGATTGGCTAAGGGCAAGCTGCTTCGAGAAAAGTGCATCCAAAGTTGAGCTGAAAATTTTCGGACAATTTCGCGAAATTTTCCTATTTGCACAGCGCAAGTTGAGAAGCGGTATCTCGATATTTGCTGATCCAAATATAATAAAATACCAACCCGTTCTAAAGGTATTGACACACCTTTTGAATGTCCAGAGCTGGATTTGCTACGAGCAAGCTGCTTCGAGTTAAAGTGCATCCCAAATGAGCTGAAAATTTTCGGACAAGTTCGCGAATTTTCCTTTTGCACCAGCGAAGTTTGAGAAGATGTATCTCGCAAATTTGTGATCCGAATATAAAAATTGCCAACCGTACAAAGGTCTTGAGCACACCTTTAGAATGCCAGAGAGCTGGATTGGCTAAGGGCAAGATTCTTCGAGAAAACAGTGCATCCAAGTTGAGCTGAAAATTTTCGGACAATTTCGCGAAATTTTCCTTTTTGCACCAGCGCAAGTTTGAGAGCTGTATCTCGATATTTGCTGATCCGAATATAATAAATATCCAACCGTTCAAAAGGTCTTGAGCACAACTTTGTGAATGTCCGAGAGCTGGCATTGGCTAAGGCAAGCTGCTTCGAGAAAAGTGCATCCAAATTGAGCTGAAAATTTTCGGACAATTTCGCGAAATTTTCCTATTTGCACCAGCGCGAAGTTTGAGAAGCTGTATCTCGAAATTTGCTGATCCGAATATAATAAAATACCAACCGTTCAAAAGGTCTTGAGCACACCTTTTGAATGTCCGAGAGCTGGATTGGCTACGGTCAAGCTGCTTCGAGAAAAGTGCATCCAAAAGTTGAGCTGAAATATTTCGGACAATTTCGCGAAATTTTCCTATTTGCACCAGCGCGAGTTTGAGAAGCTGTATCTCGAAATTTGCTGATCCGAATATAATAAAATACCAACCGTTCAAAAGGTCTTGAGCACACCTTTTGAATGTCCGAGAGCTGGATTGGCTAAGGGCAAGATTCTTCGAGAAAAGTGCAACCAAAATTGAGTTGAAAATTTTCGGACAATTTCGCGAAATTTTCCTATTTGCACCAGCGCGAGTTTGAGAAGCTGTATCTCGAAACTTGCTGATCCGAATATAATAAAATTCCAACGGTACAAAAGGTGTTGAGCACACCTTTTGAATGTCTGAGAGCTGGATTGGCTAAGGGCAAGCTGCTTCGAGTAAAGTGCATCCAAAGTTGAGCTGAAAATTTTCGGACAATAGCGCGAAATTTTCCTTTTTTCACCAGCGCAAGTTTGAGAAGCTGTATCTCGATATTTGCTGATCCGAATATAATAAAATACCAACCGTTCAAAAGGTCTTGAGCACACCTTTTGAATGTCCGAGAGCTGGATTGGCTAAGGGCAAGATTCTTCGAGAAAAGTGCAACCAAAATTGAGTTGAAAATTTTCGGACAATTTCGCGAAATTTTCCTATTTGCACCATCAGCGAGTTTGAGAAGCTGTATCTCGAAATTTGCTGATCCGAATATAATAAAATGCCAACCGTACAAAAGGTCTTGAGCACACCTTTTGAATGTCCGAGAGCTGGATTGGCTAAGGGCAAGATTCTTCGAGAAAAGTGCATCCAAAGTAGAGCTGAAAATTTTCGGACAATAGCGCGAAATTTTCCTTTTTGCACCAGCGCAAGTTTGAGAAGCTGTATCTCGAAATTTGCTGATCCGAATATAATAAAATGCCAACCGTACAAAAGGTCTTGAGCACACCTTTTGAATGTCCGAGAGCTGGATTGGCTACGAGCAAGCTGCATCGAGAAAAGTGCATCCAAATTGAGCTGAAAATTTTCGGACAATTTCGCGAAATTTTCCTTTTTGCACCAGCGCAAGTTTGAGAAGCTGTATCTCGAGATTTGCTGATCCGAATATAATAAAATACCAACCGTTCAAAAGGTCTTGAGCACACCTTTTGAATGTCCGAGAGATGGATTGGCTACGGGCAAGCTGCTTCGAGAAAAGTGCATCCAAAGTTGAGCTGAAAATTTTCGGACAATTTCGCGAAATTTTCCTTTTTGCACCAGCGCAAGTTTGAGAAGCTGTATCTCGATATTTGCTGATCCGAATATAATAAAATACCAACCGTTCAAAAGGTCTTGAGCACACCTTTTGAATGTCCGAGAGCTGGATTGGCTACGGGCAAGCTGCTTCGAGAAAAGTGCATCCAAAGTTGAGCTGAAAATTTTCGGACAATTTCGCGAAATTTTCCTTTTGCACCAGCGCAAGTTTGAGAAGCTGTATCTCGAGATTGCTGATCCGAATATAATAAATTACAACCGTTCAAAGGTGCTTGAGCACACCTTTTGAATGTCCGAGAGCTGGATTGGCTAAGGGCAAGCTGCTTCGAGAAAGTGCATCAAATGTTGAGCTGAAAATTTTCGGACAATTCGCGAAATTTTCCTTTTTTCACCAGCGCAAGTTTGAGAAGCTGTATCTCGAAATTTGCTGATCCGAATATAATAAAATACCAACCGTTCAAAAGGTCTTGAGCACACCTTTTGAATGTCCGAGAGCTGGATTGGCTACGGGCAAGCTGCTTCGAGTAAAGTGCATCCAAAGTTGAGCTGAAAATTTTCGGACAATTTCGCGAAATTTTCCTTTTTGCACCAGCGCAAGTTTGAGAAGCTGTATCTCGATATTTGCTGATCCGAATATAATAAAATACCAACCGTTCAAAAGGTCTTGAGCACACCTTTTGAATGTCCGAGAGCTGGATTGGCTACGGGCAAGCTGCTTCGAGAAAAGTGCATCCAAATTGAGCTGAAAATTTCGGACAATTTCGCGAAATTTTCCTTTTTGCATCCAGCGCAAGTTTGAGAAGCTGTATCTCGAAATTTGCTGATCCGAATATAATAAAATACCAACCGTTCAAAAGGTCTTGAGCACACCTTTTGAATGTCCGAGAGCTGGATTGGCTAAGGGCAAGCTGCTTCGAGAAAAGTGCATCCAAAATTGAGTTGAAAATTTTCGGAACAATTTCGCGAAATTTTCCTTATTTGCACCATCGCAAGTTTGAGAAGCTGTATCTCGAAACTTGCTGATCCGAATATAATAAAATACCAACCGGTACAAAAGGTTTGAGCACACCTTTTGAATGTCCGAGAGCTGGATTGGCTAAGAGCAAGCTGCTTCGAGAAAAGTGCATCCAAAGTTGAGCTGAAAATTTTCGGACAATAGCGCGAAATTTCCTTTTTTCACCAGCGCAAGTTTGAGAAGCTGTATCTCGAATTTGCTGATCCGAATATAATAAAATACCAACCGTTCAAAAGGTCTTGAGCACACTTTTTGAATGTCCGAGAGCTGGATTGGCTAAGGGCAAGATGCTTCGAGAAAAGTGCAACCAAAATTGAGTTGAAAATTTTCGGACAATTTCGCGAAATTTTCCTATTTGCACCATCGCGAAGTTTGAGAAGCTGTATCTCGAGATTTGCTGATCCGAATATAATAAGATAGCCAACCGTTCAAAAGGTCTTGAGCACACCTTTTGAATGTCCGAGAGCTGGATTGGCTAAGGGCAAGATTCTTCGAGAAAAGTGCATCCAAATTTGAGCTGAAAATTTTCGGACAATTTCGCGAAATTTTCAATTTTGCTCCAGCGCAAGTTTGAGAAGCTGTATCTCGAAATTTGCTGATCCGAATATAATAAAATGCCAACCGTACAAAAGGTCTTGAGCACACCTTTTGAATGCCCAAGAGCTGGATTGGCTAAGGGCAAGATTCTTCGAGAAAAGTGCATCCAAAGTTGAGCTGAAAATTTTCGGACAATTTCGCGAAATTTTCCTTTTTGCACCAGCGCAAGTTTGAGAAGCTGTATCTCGAGATTCCCTCATCCGAATATTATAAATTACAAACCATTAAAATGGACTTGAGCACACCTTTTGAATGTCCGAGAGCTGGAATGGCTAAGGGCAAGCTGCATGGGGAAAAGTGCATCTAAAGTTGAGCTGAAAATTTTCCGACAATAGCGCGAAATTTTCCTTTTTTCACCAGCGCAAGTTTGAGAAGCTGTAACTCGATATTTGTTGAACTGAATATAATAAAATACCAACCGTTCAAAAGGTCTTGAGCACACCTTTTGAATGTCCGAGAGCTGGAATGGCTAAGGGCAAGCTGCTTCGAGTAAAGTGCATCCAAAATTGAGCTGAAATATTGCGGACAATTTCGCGAAATTTTCCTATTTGCACCAGCGCGAGATTGAGAAGCTGTATCTCGAAATTTGCTGATCCGAATATAATAAAATACGAACCGTTCAAAAGGTCTTGAGCACACCTTTTGAATGCCCAAGAGCTGGATTGGCTACGAGGAAGCTGCATCGAGAAAAGTGCATCTAAAGTTAAGATGAAAATTTTCGGACAATTTCGCGAAATTTTCCTTTTTGCACCAGCGCAAGTTTGGGAAGCTGTATCTCGAGATTCCCTCATCCGAATATTATAAATTACAAACCATTGAAATGGACTTGAGCACACCTTTTGAATGTCCGAGAGCTGGAATGGCTAAGGGCAAGCTTCTTCGAGAAAAGTGCATATAATGTTGAGCTGAAAATTTTCGGACAATTTCTCGAAATTTTCCTTTTTGCACCAGCGCAAGTTTGAGAAGCTGTATCTCGAGATTCGTTCATCCGAATATAATAAGTTATCAACCGACTAAAAGGTCTTGAGCACAGCTATTGAATGTCCGAGAGCTGCATTGGCTAAGGTCAAGCTGCTTCGAGAAAAGTGCATCCAAAATTGAGCTGAAATATTGCGGACAATTTCGCGAAATTTTCCTATTTGCACCAGCGCGAGATTGAGAAGCTGTATCTCGAAATTTGCTGATCCGAATATAATAAAATACGAACCGTTCAAAAGGTCTTGAGCACACCTTTTGAATGTCCGAGAGCTGCATTGGCTAAGGTCAAGCTGCTTCGAGAAATGTGCATCCAAAATTGAGCTGACATATTTCGGACAATTTCGCGAAATTTTCCTACTTGCACCAGCGCGAGTTTGAGAAGCTGTATCTCGAAATTTGCTGATCCGAATATAATAAAATACCAACCGTTCAAAAGGTCTTGAGCACACCTTTTGAATGTCCGAGAGCTGGATTGGCTAAGGGCAAGATTCTTCGAGAAAAGTGCAACCAAAATTGAGTTGAAAATTTTCGGACAATTTCGCGAAATTTTCCTATTTGCACCATCACGAGTTTGAAAAGCTGTATCTCGAAATTTGCTGATCCGAATATAATAAAATGCCAACCGTACAAAAGGTCTTGAGCACACCTTTTGAATGTCCGAGAGCTGGATTGGCTAAGGGCAAGATTCTTCGAGAAAAGTGCATCCAAATTTGAGCTGAAAATTTTCGGACAATTTCGCGAAATTTTCAATTTTGCTCCAGCGCAAGTTTGAGAAGCTGTATCTCGAAATTTGCTGATCCGAATATAATAAAATACCAACCGTTCAAAAGGTCTTGAGCACACCTTTTGAATGTCCGAGAGTTGGATTGGCTACGAGCAAGCTGCTTCGAGTAAAGTGCATCCAAAGTAGAGCTGAAAATTTTCGGACAATTTCGCGAAATTTTCCTTTTTTCACCAGCGCAAGTTTGAGAAGCTGTAACTCGATATTTGTTGAACTGAATATAATAAAATACCAACCGTTCAAAAGGTCTTGAGCACACCTCTTGAATGTCCGAGAGATGGATTGGCTACGGGCAAGCTGCTTCGAGAAAAGTGCATCCAAAGTATAGCTGAAAATTTTCGGACAATTTCGCGAAATTTTCCTTTTTGCTCCAGCGCAAGTGTGAGAAGCTGTATCTCGAGACTCGCTCATCCGAATATAATAAGTTACCAATCGTTCAAAAGGTCTTGAGCACACCTTTTGAATGTCCGAGAGCTGGATTGGCTAAGGGCAAGATTCTTCGAGAAAAGTGCAACGAAAATTGAGTTGAAAATTTTCGGACAATTTCGCGAAATTTTCCTATTTGCACCATCGCGAGTTTGAGAAGCTGTATCTCGAAACTTGCTGATCCGAATATAATAAAATTCCAACGGTACAAAAGGTGTTGAGCACACCTTTTGAATGTCTGAGAGCTGGATTGGCTAAGAGCAAGCTGCTTCGAGTAAAGTGCATCCAAAGTTGAGCTGAAAATTTTCGGACAATAGCGCGAAATTTTCCTTTTTTCACCAGCGCAAGTTTGAGAAGCTGTATCTCGATATTTGCTGATCCGAATATAATAAAATACCAACCGTTCAAAAGGTCTTGAGCACAGCTTTTGAATGTCCGAGAGAGGGATTGACTACGAGCAAGCTGCTTAGAGTAAAGTGCATCCAAAGTTGAGATTAAAATTTTCGGATATTTTCCGAAATTTTCCTTTTTGCACCAGCGCAAGTTTGAGAAGCTGTATCCAGAGATTCGCTCATCCGAATATTATAAATTACAAACCATTGAAATGGACTTGAGCACACGTTTTGAATGTCCGAGAGTTGGATTAGTTACGGGCAAGCTAAATCGAGAAATGTGCATATAATGTTGAGCTGAAAATTTTCTGACAATTTCGCGAAATTTTCCTTTTTGCACCAGCGCAAGCTTGAGAAGCTGTATCTCGAGATTCGCTCATCCGAATATAATAAGTTACCAACCGTTTAAAAGGTCTTGAGCACACCTTTTGAATGTCCGAGAGCTGCATTGGCTAAGGTCAAGCTGCTTCGAGAAAAGTGCAGCCAAAATTGAGCTGACATATTTCGGACAATTTCGCGAAATTTTCCTACTTGCACCAGCGCGAGTTTGAGAAGCTGTATCTCGAAATTTGCTGATCCGAATATAATAAAATACCAACCGTTCAAAAGGTCTTGAGCACACCTTTTGAATGTCCGAGAGTTGGATTGGCTACGAGCAAGCTGCTTCGAGTAAAGTGCATCCAAAGTTGAGATGAAAATTTTCGGACATTTTGCGAAATTTTCATTTTTGCACCAGCGCAAGTTTGAGAAGCTGTATCTCGAGATTCGTTCATCCGAATATAATAAGTTATCAACCGACTAAAAGGTCTTGAGCACAGCTATTGAATGTCCGAGAGCTGCATTGGCTAAGGTCAAGCTGCTTCGAGAAAAGTGCATCCAAAATTGAGCTGAAATTTTCGGACAATTTCGCGAAATTTTCCTTTTTGCTCCAGCGCGAGATTGAGAAGCTGTATCTCGAAATTTGCTGATCCGAATATAATAAAATACCAACCGTTCAAAAGGTCTTGAGCACACCTTTTGAATGTCCGAGAGTTGGATTGGCTACGAGCAAGCTGCTTCGAGTAAAGTGCATCCAAAATAGAGCTGAAAATTTTCGGACAATTTCGCGAAATTTTCCTTTTTGCACCAGCGCAAGTTTGAGAAGCTGTATCTCGAAATTTGCTGATCCGAATATAATAAAATACCAACCGTTCAAAAGGTCTTGAGCACACCTTTTGAATGTCCGAGAGCTGGATTGGCTACGGGCAAGCTGCTTCGAGAAAAGTGCATCCAAAGTTGAGCTGAAAATTTTCGGACAATTTCGCGAAATTTTCCTTTTGCACCAGCGCAAGTTTGAGAAGCTGTATCTCGAAATTGCTGATCCGAATATAATAAAATACCAACGTTCAAAAGGTCTTGAGCACACCTTTTGAATGTCCGAGAGCTGGATTGGCTAAGGGCAAGCTGCTTCGAGAAAAGTGCATCCAAAGTTGAGCTGAAAATTTTCGGACAATTTCGCGAAATTTTCCTTTTTGCACCAGCGCAAGTTTGAGAAGCTGTATCTCGATATTTGCTGATCCGAATATAATAAAATACCAACCGTTCAAAAGGCCTTGAGCACACCTTTTGAATGTCCGAGAGCTGGATTGGCTAAGGGCAAGCTGCTTCGAGTAAAGTGCATCCAAAGTTGAGCTGAAAATTTTCGGACAATTCGCGAAATTTTCCTTTTTGCACCAGCGCAAGTTTGAGAAGCTGTATCTCGATATTTGCTGATCCGAATATAATAAAATACCAACCGTTCAAAAGGTCTTGAGCACACCTTTTGAATGTCCGAGAGCTGGATTGGCTACGAGCAAGCTGCTTCGAGTAAAGTGCATCCAAATTGAGCTGAAAATTTCGGACAATTTCGCGAAATTTTCCTATTTGCACCAGCGCAAGTTTGAGAAGCTGTATCTCGAAATTTGCTGATCCGAATATAATAAATTACCAACCGTTCAAAAGGTCTTGAGCACACCTTTTGAATGTCCGAGAGCTGGATTGGCTAAGGGCAAGATTCTTCGAGAAAAGTGCATCCAAAGTTGAGCTTGAAATTTTCGGACAATTTCGCGAAATTTTCCTATTTGCACCATTCGCGAGTTTGAGAAGCTGTATCTCGAAACTTGCTGATCCGAATATAATAAAATTCCCAACGGTACAAAAGGTGTTGAGCACACCTTTTGAATGTCTGAGAGCTGGATTGGCTAAGGGCAAGCTGCTTCGAGTAAAGTGCATCCAAACTTGAGCTGAAAATTTTCGGACAATAGCGCGAAATTTTCCTTTTTTCACCAGCGCAAGTTTGAGAAGCTGTATCTCGATATTTGCTGATCCGAATATAATAAAATACCAACCGTTCAAAAGGTCTTGAGCACACCTTTTGAATGTCCGAGAGCTGGATTGGCTAAGGGCAAGATTCTTCGAGAAAAGTGCAACCAAAATTGAGTTGAAAATTTTCGGACAATTTCGCGAAATTTTCCTATTTGCACCATCACGAGTTTGAGAAGCTGTATCTCGAAATTTGCTGATCCGAATATAATAAAATGCCAACCGTACAAAAGGTGTTGAGCACACCTTTTGAATGTCCGAGAGCTGGATTGGCTAGGGGCAAGCTGCTTCGAGCAAAGTGCATCCAAAATTGAGTTGAAAATTTTCGGACAATTTCGCGAAATTTTCCTTTTTGCTACCAGCGCAAGTTTGAGAAGCTGTATCTCGAAATTTGCTGATCCGAATATAATAAAATACCAACCGTACAAAAGGTCTTGAGCACACCTTTTGAATGTCCGAGAGCTGGATTGGCTAAGGGCAAGCTTCTTCGAGAAAAGTGCATCCAAGTTGAGCTGAAAATTTTCGGACAATTTCGCGAAATTTTCCTTTTTTGCACCAGCGCAAGTTTGAGAAGCTGTATCTCGAGATTCCCTCATCCGAATATTATAAATTACAAACCATTAAAATGGACTTGAGCACACCTTTTGAATGTCGAGAGCTGGCATGGCTAAGGGCAAGCTGCATGGGGAAAAGTGCATCTAAAGTTTGAGCTGAAAATTTTCCGACAATAGCGCGAAATTTTCCTTTTTTCACCAGCGCAAGTTTGAGAAGCTGTAACTCGATATTTGTTGAACTGAATTATAATAAAATACCAACCCGTTCAAAAGGTCTTGAGCACACCTTTTGAATGTCCGAGAGCTGGAATGGCTAAGGGCAAGCTGCTTCGAGTAAAGTGCATCCAAAAATTGCGCTGAAATATTGCGGACCAATTTCGCGAAATTTTCCTATTTGCACCAGCGCGAGATTGAGAAGCTGTATCTCGAAATTTGCTGATCCGAATATAATAAAATACCAACCGTTCAAAAGGTCTTGAGCACACCTTTTGAATGTCCGAGAGCTGGATTGGCTACGAGGCAAGCTGCTTCGAGAAAAGTGCATCCAAAGTTAAGCTGAAAATTTTCGGACAATTTCGCGAAATTTTCCTTTTTGCACCAGCGCAAGTTTGAGAAGCTGTATCTCGAGATTGCTCATCCGAATATATAAATACAAACCTTGAAATGGTACTTGAGCACACCTTTTGAATGTCCGAGAGCTGGATTGGCTAAGGGCAAGCTGCTTCGAGAAAAGTGCATCATAAGTTGAGCTGAAAATTTTCGGACAATTTCGCGAAATTTTCCTTTTTGCACCAGCGCAAGTTTGAGAAGCTGTATCTCGAAATTTGCTGATCCGAATATAATAAGTACCAACCGTTCAAAAGGTCTTGAGCACACCTTTGAATGTCCGAGAGCTGGATTGGCTACGGGCAAGCTGCTTCGAGAAAAGTGCATCCAAAGTTGAGCTGAAAATTTTCGGACAATTTCGCGAAATTTTCCTTTTTGCACCAGCGCAAGTTTGAGAAGCTGTATCTCGATATTTGCTGATCCGAATATAATAAAATACCAACCGTTCAAAAGGTCTTGAGCACACCTTTTGAATGTCCGAGAGCTGGATTGGCTAAGGTCAAGCTGCTTCGAGAAAAGTGCATCCAAAATTGAGCTGAAATATTGCGGACAATTTCGCGAAATTTTCCTATTTGCACCAGCGCGAGATTGAGAAGCTGTATCTCGAAACTTGCTGATCCGAATATAATAAAATTCCAACGGTACAAAAGGTCTTGAGCACACCTTTTGAATGTCCGAGAGCTGGATTGGCTAAGGGCAAGCTTCTTCGAGAAAAGTGCATCCAAAATTGAGCTTGAAAATTTTCGGACAATTTCGCGAAATTTTCCTATTTGCACCATCGCGAGTTTGAGAAGCTGTATCTCGAAATTTGCTGATCCGAATATAATAAAATACCAACCGTTACAAAGGTCTTGAGCACACCTTTTGAATGTCCGAGAGCTGGATTGGCTACGGGCAAGCTGCTTCGAGTAAAGTGCATCCAAAGTTGAGCTGAAAATTTTCGGACAATTTCGCGAAATTTTCCTTTTTGCACCAGCGCAAGTTTGAGAAGCTGTATCTCGAATTTGCTGATCCGAATATAATAAAATACCAACCGTTCAAAAGGTCTTGAGCACACCTTTTGAATGTCCGAGAGCTGGATTGGCTACGGGCAAGCTGCTTCGAGAAAAGTGCATCCAAATTGAGCTGAAAATTTTCGGACAATTTCGCGAAATTTTCCTATTTGCACCAGCGCAAGTTTGAGAAGCTGTATCTCGAAATTTGCTGATCCGAATATAATAAAATACCAACCGTTCAAAAGGTCTTGAGCACACCTTTTGAATGTCCGAGAGCTGGATTGGCTAAGGGCAAGCTGCTTCGAGAAAAGTGCATCCAAAGTTGAGCTGAAAATTTTCGGACAATTTCGCGAAATTTTCCTTTTGCACCAGCGCAAGTTTGAGAAGCTGTATCTCGAAATTTGCTGATCCGAATATAATAAAATACCAACCGTTCAAAAGGTCTTGAGCACACCTTTTGAATGTCCGAGAGATGGATTGGCTACGAGCAAGCTGCTTCGAGTAAAGTGCATCCAAATTGAGCTGAAAATTTTCGGACAATTTCGCGAAATTTTCCTTTTTGCACCAGCGCAAGTTTGAGAAGCTGTATCTCGAATTTGCTGATCCGAATATAATAAAATACCAACCGTTCAAAAGGTCTTGAGCACACCTTTTGAATGTCGAGAGATGGATTGGCTACGGCAAGCTGCTTCGAGAAAAGTGCATCCAAAGTTGAGCTGAAAATTTTCGGACAATTTCGCGAAATTTTCCTTTTTGCCCAGCGCAAGTTTGAGAAGCTGTATCTCGAAATTTGCTGATCCGAATATAATAAATTACCAACCGTTCAAAAGGTCTTGAGCACACCTTTTGAATGTCCGAGAGCTGGATTGGCTACGAGCAAGCTGCTTCGAGTAAAGTGCATCCAAAGTTGAGCTGAAAATTTTCGGACAATTTCGCGAAATTTTCCTTTTTGCACCAGCGCAAGTTTGAGAAGCTGTATCTCGAGATTCGCTCATCCGAATATAATAAATACCAACCGTTCAAAGGTCTTGAGCACTACCTTTTGAATGTCCGAGAGCTGGATTGGCTAAGGCAAGCTGCTCGAGAAAAGTGCATCTAAAGTTGAGCTGAAAATTTCGGACAATTCGCGAAATTTTCCTCTTTGCACCAGCGCAAGTTTGAGAAGCTGTATCTCGAAATTGCTGATCCGAATATATACAATACCAACCGTTCAAAAGGTCTTGAGCACACCTTTTGAATGTCAGAGAGTTGGATTGCTACGAGCAAGCTGCTCGAGTAAAGTGCATCCAAAGTTGAGCTGATAAATTTTCGGACAATTTCGCGAAATTTTCCTTTTTTCACCAGCGCAAGTTTGAGAAGCTGTATCTCGATAGTTGCTGATCCGAAATATAACATTACCAACGTTCGAAAAAGTCTGAGCCCACTTTTGATGTCCGAGAGCTGGAAGGCTAAAGGGCAAGCTGATGGGGAGAAATTATCCTAAATTGAGCTGAAAAATTTCGGACAATTTCGCGAATTTCCTTTTGCAAGCAGCGCAGTTATGAGGAAGCTAGTCTCGAACTCGCTGATCCGAATATATATTACCACCGGTTCCAAAGGTCTTGAGCACACCCTTTGAATGTCCGAGCCGGGATGGATGGCTAGGGCACGATTCTTCGAGAAAAGTGCAACGAAAAATTGAGTTGAAAATTTTCGGACAATTCGCGAATATTTCTATTGCCATCGCGAGTTGAGACGCGATCTCGAAACTGCTGATCCGAATATAATAAAATTCCAACGGTACAAAAGGTGTATGGCCGGGG
>JACCIB010001952.1:0-13336 GCA_018906965.1 Philotrypesis tridentata | reverse complement strand
GGCTTGCAGGAGTTCTCCTGCCAGCTCCAGCTCTCGCTCTTCCTCTCGCCGACGCTGTGTGCGAGGCCCTGCGAACTTGTTCGATCGCCTGTTTCTCCTCACGACGATTAGCTACGCGCTCAGCCATCATGATCACCTCGGGCTGAGTGCGACGATCCTTCCGCTTAACAAACTCGTCAAAACGGCGAAAGACATCAGTCTCCCACTCTTCCATCTTCCGATTCTCAGCTCTTAATTCGGAGATCTCCTTGGCCAAGTTTGTCCACTCCTTCTCATCATCAGGCTCATCCCTCGCAGACTCCGAATTTGCAAGCAACGGCACGGGGCTCTCTCCTGTCCCCTGTACCTCCACGGGCTCCATAGCGGCACGAGGAATCTCGAGCTTTTCCTCTATCGGTGTTGGCAATGCCAACAACGGTCCCACGGCTCCTTCCTCTTCCGTTATGGTAGGTGAAGCTATGGCGTTCACCTGCACTATATTTCCCGCTTCTTGGACATGATGGAACGCATTGCCCATCATGAGAGTCATCATAACATTCCCCGTGATGTCACCGGCGCAAAAGAGCACACGCTCTTCCGCTAACGCTGCTTCCAAACGAAGTCTCCGGGCATAGCCCGTCTTCTTAGACATCTGGCTCTCTTGATCTCCCATATCTAACCTGATGGAACAAACGAGAGAAAGGAAAACTAAGGTTAAGGTCATGAAATGAGGATGAAAAATGAATGACTAATGATAAGTACATTATAACGCACGCCGCTGAGCACGAGTTTTTCGAGGTGATACGTTTACCACTTCTTTCGGTTTCGCTTTCTTCGATCCTTTCGGACGCCCCGGTCGACGCTTGACCTCACAGACGTCGTTTACAATATTAATTAACTTACTCGCGTTCGACATATCGAATGTCTTCGACGCTTTCCCTAAACTACCGCCTGGCTGTCCGATACTCGCCGAAGTATCTTTTCTACTAAAACCGTTATCATTCTCGCTCGCTTCAGGCGGGTCGCTCTTCGCCTCATCATCGCCATCCCCCGGTGGTCGAGTATCTTCATCTGAGCTGGTGTCATCGGTCTCATGGAATCTCTTAAGTTCTTCTACTGCTATCAAATCTTCTACTTTTCCCTGCTCGTTCGTAAGTTCAAAAGTATTCGAGCCTCTCTTCGCCGTGATAACATACGGACCAATAAACGGAAAAGCTAGCTTCGCAGCCACTCCACTCGCTGCCGATGATAAGACATGACTGCGTTTCCAGACTTTGTCTCCAACTTCAAACTCAGCTGGACGACGACGTGCATCAAAATGAATCGCCTGACGTTCTTGCGATTCTTGCGAAATTGCTTGCGCTCGCTTGTGCAGCGCTGGCAGTTTAGATAGACGACACTTCCATTCGTCCACCCCTTCTTTTTCAATAGCCTGATTATCCTCTAACCTTCTAATTGATGCAGGCATATTGAACTGCCGGCCAAAATTCAACATTGCAGGCGTCTCGCCTGTCGACGCATGCACAGCCGTATTATACGAAAAAGCTATTTCGCACAGATGTTCATCCCACGCACGATGATTTTCGTTCGCATACGTGGAAATCTCACGCTTAATCGTCCTATTCACTCTCTCTACCGGATTCGCCTGCGGATGGTATGGCGGCGAAAAAGAATGTCTAATTCCTTGTGAAGCTAAATACTCGTCAATCACCTTGTTTTTAATTCGGTACCATTATCTGAATGAAATACCTCCGGTGTACCGAATCTAAGTACTACTCTTTCCTTGAAAGCAGTAAGTATTGACTTAGCATTAGCTTTTCGTAGCGGTATACACTCGATCCATCGAGTAAAGAGATCTTGAAAAACAAGTGCATATTCGTTTTGTTTCGCAGACTTCGGCATGGGGCCCATAATATCCCCAGCCACCCATTGCCATGGTCTATGCACGGTTCTCTTTCCCATGAAACCAGGTAATACACGTTGTTCAACTTTACCTTGCTGACAAAGTTTACAACGGCGTACATACTTCGCTACGTCTCTATATAGTCGTGGCCAAAAATACTTCTCTACCACACGACTATAAGTCTTTTCTCTGCCAAAATGTCCAGCTGTCGGCTGATCATGACATTCTTGCAGAACTTGATGTCGTTTGTCACTTGGGACGACGAGCTTCCATGCATCGTCGTCTTCACCAAGAATTGACGTGAGTTCAGGATTCGGACGATATTTATACAGTCGTCCTCCTATAATTTTCCATTCAGGAAAATTCTTTGGAGTCTTTCCTACCTTCTTCAATCGATCATTATACCAATAATCTTTAAACTGTACATCCTGACTCACTGATGCTATGGATATCTCAGCATCTTCGTATATCCGCGATAAAGCGTCAGGCACTACATGATCTTTACCGTGCCTGTGCTCAATGATATACCTATGCCCTTGGAGCTCGAGAGCCCAGCGCGCCAACCTACCAGTCGGGTTGCGCAGATTACATAACCATCTAAGGCTGCTGTGATCAGTTATGACTTTAAAAGGATAACCTTCGATATACTGTCGAAATTTGGTAACGGTATAGTTACGTTCTGCTGGAGAAAGTACTCTACTTGCAAACTCAAGTACTCTCTCTTGACCCTCGATTTCTTGGGTCAAAACCACACCAAGACCAGTATCACTCGCATCCGTATGGATAACGAATTGTTGGTTAAAATCTGGGGTATGAAGTATCGGCGCCGATGCCAGCATCGTCTTAATTGTTTCAAAACTCCTCTGCTGCTCCTCCGCCCAAACGAAAGATTTTCTTGGATCGCCTTTAGTTAATCTAGTCAATGGCTCGGCAAGTATTGCGAAATTATCCAAGAATTGTCTATAAAAAGATGCCATGCCGTAAAATCTTTTCACTTGGGTTAGGTTTTTCGGAACTGAAAATTAACAATTGGTTTAATCTTCTCTGGATCTGGACGAAAACCCTCTCTGTTCACCAGAACACCTAAATATCTGGCTTCATCCTGACAGAAAACGCTTTTCTCACGATTGATCGTGAGACCAGCCTCCTTGATCCGCAAAAGTACTCGCTTGAGGATACGAACATGTTCCTCAAACGTCTCCGTCGCAATGATGATATCGTCTAAATATGCGAACGCGTACGGCTGCAGTTCTGAAGATATAATCATATCAATTAATCTTTGAAACGACGCTCCAGATTCTGATAAACCAAACGGAAGTCGTTTAAATTGAAACAATCCCATGCCAGGGACTGAAAAAGCCGTATACTTTTTACTCTCCTCGTCCAAAGGAATCTGATGGTACGCACTACTCAAATCTATCGTTGAAATATAGCGTGCCTGCTGTAATTTTCTCAAAATTACATTCATCATTGGTAATGGATACGCATCACTCTTCGTGATCGCGTTTATCTTCCTATAATCCACACAAAATCTATATTTACCATCAGATTTTCTTACCATTTCCACAGGACTTGAAAATGGACTGTCGCACGGCTCGATAATATCATTATCCAGCATAGATTTCACCTGTGCAAACATCTCCTCCTCCAGCTTCTTTGACACTGGGTAATATTTCTGCTTGATTGGTTTTGTCGACGTCACTTCGATATGATGTTCGATCCATGACGTGCAACCAATTTTCTTAGAAACTTCGCCGACAATTTCGTCAAGAAGTGCTGACAGCACCTCCCTCTCTTTTTCTCCAACATCGGCTAAATCCAACCATGAAAGCTGTGGCAAGCCACCTTCCATTGTCACTAATTCCACATCTACGTAGTGCTCTTTATCTCCAAGATAAAGTTTCAAAGTCATGGGATCCAAGGTAGCTTTAAACGTTAACATAAAGTTAACTCCCACGATACAATCTGTAGGAAGATCCGGGACAATCGCAACACGGACTTCTTTAATTAGATTGCCTACTTCGAATGGCATCCACCAACGTTTTTCTTGGGGATTATCTTCGTCGAGTGGAGTAAACTCCTCCACCCGATCTCTTAGAATATCATCAATTAGTGAATTCTCTTGATGAATTCTAACAGGCACGCTGTTGGCCTCTACAGCTGTACCTACCTCGACTTTATCTCCAGTCGAAATAGACGAGAGCACGGTAGACTCCTGCAGGACGTCCTCTTTCCATGCTTTCTGATTCTTTCCGGACTTCTTCATTCTCGATCCATCGAGTTGATCAGTCCGAAAACTGCCATTTTCGACACTCTTACTTATATTGCGCGAATGCCCTGGGCGTGCACTCCCATCATTCGCACTCACAGTCGTCTGCGTTGAAAACAATTGCTTATCACCGCCAGTGACACCAGGGTTCGCACGCCTGTCCACTTGCGGAAATACCCAGGTCTTCTCCTCTACTTGCGAACGCACTTCGACCTCATTTATGCGTCCGCGTTTTCTTTTAACCCCGGACAGTTCTTTCTAATATGTCCCGGTTCCTTACATTTATAGCAGACCAAGATCTTCTTTGTCTGCTTCGGATCCTTAGGTTCTGCAGAAGTTGAGGCTCTCGCAACATCCTTCTCCTTGTTAGGCTGGATGTCCTTTTTTATTTTCTTTTCAAACTCCTTGAGCTTATCATCAACCATTTTGCCGAACGCTGCTACCAACTGTGCATTAGACTCGGCCGAACTTACGTCGACCGAAGCTACCCTCGTATTCACTGACGACTCGGGCTTGGTACCTGCCGGCGGCCTGTACGCCAGACTAGATAGCATTGTCTGTTCTGGTGGAGGTGGCGGGCGGTAATCCTTACGGCCCGCGATTATTATCTCCGCTTCCTCTGCGACTTGGCGAAAACTATCCAGGTCCATACACTGCATCCTTGGAGTCAATGCCTGGATATCTGGCTTCAAATTCTTATGCAACAAATCAAGCTGGTTCTCCATGCCAGGCTGTGGAACCATTTCCTTCATCATGCCGCAAAGGCACGTGATAAAATCACGTACAGACTCATATTCGCCTTGGAACCTCCTCTCCGCGTCTGATGTCAGACGTTGCTGAAAACGTCTGTTAGTACCGTACCATCTGAGTGCATCGTGGCGGAAGTCCTTCCAACTCCGCCATTGACTTCTATTATTCCTATACCACTCAGCTGCTACACCACTGAATACCAACGATAGCACTGACAGTCTTTCGCTCTCAGTCATTCTAGCTAAATCCATGTCGTCTTCTAGTTGTTCTAAAAATCGCTCAATTCGCTCTGTGACATCGCCAGAGAACGTCAAACCCCACTTCTTAACAATACCTACGAGATCACGAGGATATGATCTCGTCGGTAAATCTCTTTGAAGAGTACTCGGACTCCTTGACGACGGCCGATTCAGTCTATCGTCGGGTTCACTGCTGCTTCTAAAACCTTGAGTATCCGATGGCGTGAAGATTCTCTTCGGCGGCATAGGCGTATTCACGTTCGACAAATCGAACGTGACTCTTGATGGTGTATTACCAGCCTGTTGAATCCTCGTACTGCTCGCCCTCACATGGCTATTTTTCGCACGCTCAGAGTCAAGTTGTCCTCTGAGCTCGTCGATTGTTTTTTTCATATCATACATCGACTGTACATAACCTGGCGGCATCTTGTACTCTTTTCCATCGACTCCGGTTACAACGTTTAGATCTTCTTTCGCTGCAGCTATATCCTCAGATCTCTCGGTTGGCCTTAAATCGACTTTGCTTTCTTCTAATAGATTGTTTATCCGAGCATCAATAGCTTCATCTGTAAAAGTTTTGTGCAGCGGATGTTGCTCAGTCGACACAGTTAAATTATTTAACTGTGAATATCTCCATTGCGCGCAGGTACTGTCTATGAACGTCCTGCGTGCCTCGACTCTTTCTGCTTTCACTTCTGCCGTCTCACCTTGGACAGAAGGCACAAAATCCGAGGATGTATATTCTCCTCTTAACCATCTATATAATCTAGCTACTTGATCCTCTTGAGAATATCGCCGTATCCCAACTCTCGCCCGACGTAAACACGCGCAATGTTTACGTCTGCGCCGCTCGCTCGCTCTCTCTCGCTGTGTTGTAGTCGCGCGCTAACGCTTCTAGCTTCGATGCTCACGAAAAGCACGCCGATCTTTTCCACAGCAATATATTCAATTATATTTTTCACTAAATTAATTATTCCTATCTAGCTAACCGCGAGTTCGACTAAACAAAAAAAAAACGTCCCGTATCCTATGTACTCGGACCTCTTACACGTTGAGGCGCCAATTGTAACGGGGCAAATTGGCTTTAGCGCGACGACCACGGTCTGTCGTCGCGTCACCGAGTCCTACCTTTGATGATGCTTACGCTTTCCCGGCGTAGCTCCTCGGCGAACTGCTTACTGCGTCTAGACAGCCAAATGCGACGAATACAAATGTGTGATGCGCCCGGGCATCACACTTACCGTGCAAAGAATAAACGGATTCGGACAAAAGGACGAAGTCAAGGCACGGGAAATAATCACTCGCTATTTAATGCTAAAGAAATGAGTCGTTGACTCGTATATTTTAGAATAACGAAAATAAATATAATTATCCGCCTCAATGGTCGCACGCGCGACAGCGGAGAGAGATTCGCTCGCACTTGGACAAAGAAGGAACGAGTATTCCGTGGCGGGGAATACTCGGTCAACGGCGACTTTGCCAAGGAAATGATAATATTAAATTCGACTTACGATAGCACAAGGTGTGCGTCGCCCCTTCGCTACTAACGCGAGCCGACAAGCTTCCTACGGGTATCTTGCCCTGGCGCGAACGGATAATGCAGGGAAGGCGTCCCTTCTCCTGCAGTTCGGATGATGTTATAAATCGCCTCGAACTCCTCCGTGGACAGGTTGATCGGTCTCGGGCACAATCGGTGGCCTTGCAAATAGTTCTCCTAAACACACGAGGTTCACACCGGCGCGGTATAATCGAATCTGACGAGTGTGGCGCGCGGGCCTTCTCCCACTCTTCCCCCGCGCGTCCCTCGCCTACGTATAGCCACTAGACTTGACGCTATGTTCGCATCGTGCGACATAACGAGCGCGCGCTATTCAAATAGCGAATCTTAACCTCTCGTTACAACAGAAATAAGTGGAAGGTCGTGCGCAAACATCACTTGGACAAGTTTGTATTGCGTGAAGCTAGCTGTACCAGACCAATCTCGCTTAGACTGTCTGAAATTGTCGTTGAGTAGCACAAGCTACCCATGTTGGCTCTATCAAACCCCAACACTGCTCACAATCGGCCGTTGGAGGCCGTACGCTTTCGCGACAATAGCACGACTTCAGGCACTGGCTTATTTTTTAGTTACGCTGGCAGCTCGTCGTCCTATTTAGCGCTGACTTGTACTCTAGAAAACGTCGACGCGAAATTACTACGCTCGCGGTTGCTCGGGTGGTTTCTGGTTATACAATGTGCGGGTTTCACACTTTTTGCTTATGCAAATGCTTCGGCTACACTGCTCGAGTGGCGCTCGCTTTTTTCGGCGCTCTCTCACACATATATCGGCCTCACATACTCGGCTGGCGCACGTGACGACCCGGCGGCAATTACGAAACAATTAAAAATTTCTTATCGACTTTTGTCGCTTACAAGCTTAAAATTCTTCGCGAGGACGCGGCTCACTTCCGGCTGTCTCGAAAATCCTTTCTATTAATGCATACAAATTAACTTTCTTTTTTTAGGCACGACCGCAACGCAGGAATGCCTTATAGTTTTATCATCGCAGAAATTGTAACCTGCAACATCTCAGTCAATTTTCGACCAATCGGGCTAAAAATGTATGACAGTGTAGCTCTTATATATACAAAAAAACGTTTTCTTTACTTTTACGATTACCGACCAATTGTTCAAATAGAAGCTCTTTATGCTTAATTTTAGATGTATTTTTAACTAAATTTCAGTTGGTCACAATTATCTATGAGAAATTAGCTCCTATCGATCCAAATTTTTTTACGTAAACTCTTCCTATGTCAATATCGTGACAGACTAACTTTGGTCTCGATTCCACATATACAAAAAATATGCGGGCATTATATCTTAGATTTTGGATAAACGGTTACTTGCTCACAGCTCAAATTCTAAACATTTTACACAAAAAAGTTATATATGAATGTTGTAGATCACAAAACATGACATGAATAGTCGAAAATGCTTAGAATTCAAGTTAACAAGCTAAAATCGAATTTTAATATTAAAATAATTCGTTTTTTATAATAAACCTTTTCACGCATACATTTTACATAAAAATATTAAAAATACAATTTTTTACCGGAAGAATTATACGCTGTAACGTGGCCTTTTCTTCCCAAACAAGAAAACACCAGTTAGTGTACAAAGAAATTTCTATAATGCCGGCTGCCTCCTTTCCTCAAGCTGCAGATCCTAGAAACGGAATAAAACGCAGGAAATTGGTAGCAATAGGGTTTTAATGTTGAGTTGAAGCGAGCAGCTTCAAGCTGAGCATCAAGCTCGCTCTCCCCCCACTCCTTGGACGCCCTCCTAGCGACGGACGATTTGAACTGAGTTAGTCAGTTGTCCTACGGACTGCGAGTCAGAGAGAGCGCCCATATAATTATTATACATTGAATAAATTTAAGCTTGATTTATCTTTATATAAAATATATATATAAAGTAAAATATAATCCTGGTTTTCTTATTTACTTCCGCAACACACAAATAAAACCTCAACAGGTTATGGGCCCAGCACGTTTCCACTGCGCATGGAATCTGCTCGCCTTGTGTTTGCGCGGAAGGTCAATTTCGCGTGTGACTGTGATTTTAGTGTTGTTTTTCTTTTAGCTTGAGTAAGTGCAGAAATACAGCTCGACTCGAATCATCGTATTACGAAGGTCGACGCTACAGCACGACGCGACGCAGCCCGAGATCCTGAAATTTGCTAAGCTCGATTTTCTCTGCTCGATATCATTGGTTTTTGCTTCTTCATCACCAGCTTGATTTTCTCCAGTTCATCGTCGCCAACAGCTCGAGAAAATGGCAGACGGGAAAAGGACTGATTTTCTGCGTGATCTCAAAACTAGAGGTGAGAGAGTGCAGTCAGAAATGGAAAAATTGATCAAGTTCGAAAGGACGACGCGATATAGTTCGAGATTCTAAGAATCATGCGCGTCTCGCGCGTTGCCGATGTTTTTAAAAACAAGCGAGTGACCACTAGCGCTGGCGCTGCCGCTGCCGTTGTCACTGCCGCTAGCGCTGGCCCGTATTCATCGCGGGCTAACTCGGTAACATGCGAGAACGACGGAGAGTGGCAGCGCCGACTCGTAGTCGCTTGCACGGGCTGACGTCGCGCCATATTAAATATACAGAGATAGTCCGGTCATCGGGGAGTTCAAAAGTGGAATATCATTAAGTTTCTTCTAACTTTATTTTTACGATTGAAATATGTTGTTGGTATCTTACTGAAAATGACCCTAAAGTCTCGACTTCGGGTCAGGTCGGGAACATTGTTATTATTGCAAAATAAACTTCGAAAATGCACTTTTTTTGAGCTTTTCGTGAATAACTTCTTTGTAACTCATTTTACGTAAAAAAAGATAGAGATGGAAGTTGTTCAGAATTGAATTTTGTATAAGGTGCATGTATTCCCGACTGCAAAATTAAGTTTTTTAGTCGTTAAATTGTTAAACGAAAAAAACATTTTTTTAAAATTTCATATTGCCAGAGATTTTACAAAAAATTATATTTTTCATTGGATGAGTACACAAAGATGAGTTTTAGTATGAACAATGTAAAAATCGGTGTCCGATCTGGCTATCTCAAAATGGCGTCTTATTGCAAAATTATTTATCCCGAAATTTCAAATTCATCTCCAAATTGCCCATGGAACGATAACTTGACCCAACCACCTTTAATCGATAGCTTATAACGTACTTAATAAACGCTAAAAAGAACTTTTATAAAAATTAATTTTTAACAACATTTTTAACAACAAATAATTTTTATTTCCGTCAATTTTGAAGTTAGAGAAACGCGGTAAAATGCATCTTAAAGTACGTAAAAAACCATGAATTTTCATATAAATTTTGTTGAGATCGGACCAATAGGAGCCGAGATACGAAATTTTTTTCAATCGGCGGTCACGCCGAAACTACTTAATATTTTTAGTTGCAATTTGGCACAGTGCTTGTTGAAATAATACTTTAAATAATGGCATTTTACCCGATAGCTCTACATGGTTTAGTTCGTCTAAAACGACCGACGAACTATGCGAGTACAGCGCGCGCGGCCTTTATTAAGTACGTTATAAGCTATTAGCGTTTATTAAGTACGTTATAAGCTATCGATTAACGGTGGTTGGGTCAAGTTATCGTTCCATGGGCAATTTGGAGATGAATTTGAAATTTCGGGATAAATAATTTTGCAATAAAACGCCATTTTGAGATAGCCAGATCGGACACCGATTTTTACATTGTTCATACTAAAACTCATCTTTGTGTACTCATCCAATGAAAAATATAATTTTTTGTAAAATCTCTGGCAATATGAAATTTTAAAAAAATGTTTTTTTCGTTTAACAATTTAACGACTAAAAAACTTAATTTTGCAGTCGGGAATACATGCACCTTATACAAAATTCAATTCTGAATAACTTCCATCTCTATCTTTTTTTACGTAAAATGAGTTACAAAGAAGTTATTCACGAAAAGCTCAAAAAAAAGTGCATTTTCAAAGTTTATTTTGCAATAATAACAATGTTCCCGACCTGACCCGAAGTCGAGACTTTAGGGTCATTTTCAGTAAGTTACCAACAACATATTTTAATCATAAAAATAAAGTTAGAAGAAACTTAATGCAAAAATGCTAGCTTGCCCCGACTAAGAGGGATAGCGCAAGTATATGGCTAATGCTAGCGCTGGTGTTGGTGCTGGCGCTGAACTCGTCGCAAGCTGATTCGGCAGCGCGTCTAAATACTAGGAAGCGCCGACTCGTAACTGCTCATATGAGATGATGGCATATATTGTTGGTGCGTGTAGTTGTAAGCGTGATGAAGGGTTCTTCTTAACCTTCAACACAAAACTACACGTAAAACAAATTGCTCGATTTAATACAATGCTGGAATACATATACTTGTACGTTTTAATATAAATCTCCGTGCGAATGGATCCTTCGACTCGAGAAAATATTTATTTTAAACAAAATTGCAAACCGGTGAAATTCAATTAATTTGAATTTTAAAGCTTGAACAAAGTTTAATTGTGTATAATTAACTTGATTAATTTAAACAGATCAGAAGAACATAGCTCTATTTCTGCTACTACAAGATCAAGAACTGGGGATCTCCGATCAACATCCGGATGATTGTATTTACCCAGAACTAGACGAAGCTGGATGTATTTGTATTATGACGTCACGTGGTCATAAATACGAAATAGGTAAAAGCTCGAATTACTAACGTTAGTAGTTGGATTAAAAATTAAAATTTTATACGTACGTAATGAATTTCAAAAGAAATTCTTAAAGCATGCTTTTCAGTCCCAAGTTATATTGTCGACCGGTATATGCAGTGTTGTGTATGTTGTTGCTGCTACACTGTGTGTACTGAAAATTTTACAGACCAATCATGGGTCAGGCAAGTAACCATACTCTTTTGATTGTTGTTCGTCACTTGAGTGTGCTTAATTAAAATTGCCTTAAATTCTTTTTGAGAAATTTATTTTGATTGTTGTTCGTCAAATAAATGACTCATTTGTTGATAATATTTATAGATAACTCTACTATATCACCGTCCATGCTGGAGTCTCTGAAAAGAGAAATTGAAAGAGTTCGAGTTGAAGAAGAAGCCATGGAGGCCGAGTTCGTTTCTAGTCGGCAAGAAACGCCTCAACCCCTTAAGCTCGATGAAACAAAAGAATCTGACAGCGATGTGGCCAAAATGTCCGAGTTGAATAAGTTCGATAAAGCTGGAAGCATAGAGCCTGGTGCATCCGCTCTAAAAGAATTGGAGGCTAAGTTCGATTCACGGTTACAAGGTAAACCTACTCCAATCATAAAATCACAAAAGGTGGTAAATTTAAATTTGGGACTGAATAAAAGCTGTCAGAAGGGGAAATTTTTTGTTGATTTGCATGCTGGAAAATTTAATGAATCAGAATTTCTTAAAAATTCTGATTTCATGAACTCTAGTTATTCTGGAGTTAAGTGTCATTTGAATCCTAAAAGGATTGAATTGTCACCAGTTGTAAGCTCTTACAAAACAAATCAATTTTCAGAGTTAATGGAACGTCTGGCAGTAGCAGAAGCTACTATAAGCAAGTTCGACGACAAAATTAATGCTGAATGCAATAAAGTGCATCATGAAGTAGTCGAAGAACTTGCTAGTTGCAGACGTTATGTAACTGAGAAGGTCGAGTGGATTGACGGTCATGTCAAACGATGGGTTGAAGATGAGGAGTGGGAAGAAAATCAATCCAAAAATGATAAACCAGCTCGATCTGAAAAGGATATACCTACTCAATCTGAGAAGGATTTACCAGCTCGATTCAATAAGGAGTTATCAATTAAAAATGCGGAAAAACCTGTAAGTAATGAACATTTGTCCGAATTGATAAGAGCTGAAATACAAAAGGCTGGATTACATCGAGACACCGGATGTGTCACAGATAAAATCAAAATTGAATTGACAAATTCTCAAACTTCTCTCCGAAGAGATTATAAACTCACTACAAGCTTGAATATAGATTCATTTATAGATTTTCTTAAATCTGAATTAACTGTTGTAGATCTATTATATGTAATTGATTCGAATGTAACATCTCGTAATGTCGATGAATCAAAGTTTGAAAAAGATAAAGTTAGAGTTAGAGATCTTATTATTAATAGAATTGATATGACATATTATGATAAAGTTTCTAATATAAAAGATCCAAAGGATTTATTAAATGAAATTAAACGAATTAAAGAAAATGAAATAAATTTATCTACAGCAAGTTTGAGAAAACAGCTCCATAACATTAAATACAGTCCGAATAAAGAAAAGGCTTCCGCATTTTGGGATAAGTTCGATAATATAGTCCGATTATATAATAAATTGCCCGATACTCCACCTTTGTCCGATGTAGAAATTCGAGATGCATTTTTTGAAGCTATTGTTTCGAATCTGCCACAAGTCAGAGAAACAGAGTTTCTAAATAAAAATGCAACGGGCAAACTGTTGTCAGTAAGTCAATTAAAAGATTATATTATACAGCAGGAAACAGCTCGTGAGACATCAGCTGGAGGAATTAACAGTGGCCAAAAGGGTGAGTCAGCTGGAGTAAAAGCATATTATGTGCAAAACCCAAAGGCACACTGCTTCAAGTGCGGCAATAAAGGGCATAGAAGTGAGGATTGCACAAGGCCTGGAAAAATGTGCTTTAA
>JACCIB010001951.1:0-13557 GCA_018906965.1 Philotrypesis tridentata | reverse complement strand
AATATTAATATCAATTGTGATTTTTGAGGTTAATTTTTATTAAGCCTGCTCGCATCGTTCGCACGCTGAGTATATATATAACCATTGTGCCCTATAACCTCAACATAAGTGCATTAAAAAAAAATATCATTTTAAGATTTATAAATGATCTAATTTATTTAACTACTCTAATAAACGACATTTATCCTTGTTTTATAATCATAATGCTAATTTTATCAGTGAAAAAACTGCGAATTTGAATTAATAAACATTTTGATTGTTAAGCATTCGTTAAGCATTCGTTAAGCAACCGTTCAGTAACATTATTCATAACCGTTCGCTACACAACATAGTGAACCGTTACTGATCTGACGATTTTGGTATTCTGCTAAAACAATCCCTTCCCCTTGGAAAAAAAAACTAAGAAGAAATCTGGGAGCTGCTATCCGAATCACTGGATCTATTATTAGTTTATGGTATTGTATAAAATTATTTCTTTCCCCTAAAGAAAACAAACTTTAGGAAGATACCATAATTAAACAAGAAAGACATTTGGCAGAATCCGTGCGTACAGTTATACTTTTAATTTATACAAAACATTATTACTAATATTAATCATTGAAAATAGCAATTATTATAGAGTATATTAAATGCAATAAGAAAACAAAATAACGAATTAAATAATACTTATAAACGAATTATGAAACTTTGATAATTCATAATAAACATTACTGAAAAAAAGAATCATTAGTAATTTTAATGAAATTATACAAACTCACGGAATTTGAATTGATAATATTACATTTTAGATCCGCCTATAATCTGTATCAGGCGTTTAAGACTAATTATCCTAATACCGATATAAAAATTTATTTAATTAATGAACAACTGGATACCGTTTACCCTGTAAAAATAATAAAGTATCACAAGAGAGAATTCGAATATTTAAGAAAAGCCAAAAGGTCAATTAGTCCTGCTACCTTCATACAATTACCGGAATATTTTTATAAAAGTATTGCAACCGTTATCTATAACTTTGCAACATATGATTCCGAAAATTTTGAAATAATAGATAACCAGATACTTATAAAATCTAGAATACTCGAATCAAAGTATCAAATAGATGCGATTATACAAAGAATAAGATTACATAAATTAATTCTCCAGGACGTTTATTACTGGCTGGAAAGCGATAAGGGATACAACTATAAAACTCAAATTGAGATCCCATTTTTTGCTCCTTATGGTAAACCTAGGTACTCTCTCTCTAGTACCAATGAAGTGTGGATTATAGAAGATAGTTCAACTATATTAACGAAGGAATTAAATTTAGAGGAAAATTTAGAAGCCAAATTAATTAAGTGAATTTAGATGATTAGAGAAAAATATATATATAGTTACTAATATTTGATAAATTAACCTTCTAAACTCAAATAAAGAAAATAATTAATCCATAATTAAGTAGAAAGTAGTAATAAACTAGAAATCAAATAGGAATTACTATTAAAAAATTGTCTCCTTGAAGAAGAGATTCAATAATTATTTTATTGTTACAGTGCGTCCCTCATTTATTTCGGATCTCGCGCCCTCTGAAACGAACGAGCGGTTAACTGATTTGGAACAGGACACCGCTGAACTTTACGATAATCAATTGGAGTTTAGATCTAAATTTAACCAGTTGTTACAATTGGTTAAAAACGAAGTCTTGACTGAATTAGGCTCTGTAAAAAAACAAAATTCGAGTCAAATTGCTGATACTTTTGTAACCAGTTTAAGAATCGACAATATTTATGATGTATTGGCTACGCACGATCGCGTCCAGCGAACCTTGATTCAGCAACAATATTTAGCCACACAGAAAATAGCTGAGCTACGAGCTGAGTTAAAAATCGTCAAAGGCCTTCTTTGTAGTGTGACGAAAGCTACACTTCAAGGGTTCAATCAAGTAAACTCCAATGCAAAAGTTGACCATACTGAGATTGCCAAATTAGAAAAAGCTTTCGAGAAATTGCAAATCAAATAGGTATTTAGTTAATAAATAAAAAAGTTTTCCAGTAGTTAATCTATCTTTGCTCTTTTTAAAATCTGTCATAAAGGTAGTAAATTAACACTCTATACTAAAACCAGTTTTTTCTCCTATTTTTGTCCTTAGATGAGAGCGACGGTTACCAACGAGTTCGTTCTCAAACAAATTTTAATTCGGTTGGAGACGCTCGAAACCACAGGGTACCAGATCCGACGAGAATTGGCAGAATTCAAAGAGGACCAAGCATTCCTCGAGACCCGAGTTCATCGATATCGAAGTAGACTCAACGACCATATTGAGTCCTACGAGTATTACCGTAAATTAAACGACGCCAACAATATAAACGTTAGTCAAATATTTGACGCATACAAAAAAATAACAGAAATCTTACGTTTAAAAGATCAGTCGATGAAAAAAAACTTGGACGAAGTCAAAGGTTTGCTTCGTTCAGTTGCGGGAGCTACTTACCGAGGGTTCGATAACCTCAATAAAAAAGTGCCCATATCTACTGCAGATTTAGATATATTAAGCGAAACATTTATACAATTATCTATAAACTAAGTACTTTTGTAAAGAAAAAAAATATATATATTACCCTTTAGTAAATAATCAAATAACCAGTGTTAATTTTTATATGTAATTAATGAATATAACCAATAAAAGCCCTATGTAATATCGTAATTAATTTGTAAAAAATTTTTTTGTAGACAACTCGGCACTCTACTTTGTTAAGTGCCAGGTGCGTGTTTATTCGTATTTTATTTCCAATCCTAATTAAAATAATTCCTATGAAGATTATACCAGAATACATGAAATAGTAAAAAAAAAAATAATAAAGAAAAATTCATGCTAAGACAATACGATAATTAGACCCTACTGTACTAGAGTTGAATTATGCTATTTTCTGATTTAGTATAAAATTCTTTTTTTTCCTCTATATTTCTTTACGCATACCAAATAAAGAGTATTAAGTAGCCGCAACCCGAGCGCTCACGCACGTGCGCACACTATACCCGTACGTTGACCATTGGCGCGAGAAAAACAAACACAAGTACAAATTTCAGTACTTGTGTAATTAGGCGGTCCTAAGAAAGTCACGCGACGCGAGATTTGTATTGTCAAAACGCGGAATAGTTTCACGCGCATTGAGCCCCCGTTTTCGAGCCGCCGAAAAGGAGAGCTCCGGAGCTCAGTCGCGATCCACGGTACGCCAGTGCAACGGAAACGGTTAATCAAAGGTGACGTTATATCGCCCCCCGAGTGCACCACTATTAGAGCGAAGGACGACCTGGAAGCTGCTGAGGGTACCAAGGACCGATTCGGCGAGACACTGCAAGTGCCCGGTCGAGCCACATCAGTACGTTCAGCACCAAGGCTGCATCCTTCCTACATATAAGTAGGACTCTATTTTAAACTTATTATTCTTTTATTTCTGAGTGATCCACCCTCGTATAGGGTTATCACTCTCATAACACAAAGCTCTGATTACGCAGCACAAACATCAAGGTGTTTGTGTGCTGGAAAGGTCGTGCTACGTACGTCTTTCCAGCTGCCAGGAGCCCTCGCGAATTCTCTATATTTCCATACTATAGTAGGGATTCTAACACTTTCTAGAGTATGTGTGAGTCGCGTATTAAAGTGTACTAGCGAGGCTTATTTTTTAACAGCAACACCCGTTCATGAGGTGTAGTGAAGTTTTTATTTCTTACTTAAATTCCTTGCTCGCGTCGTGTCGAGAAAATACGATCCATATAAACAGACCAGGTCGCGTCCGCGTGTATCGAGTGTGTGTGTGACATCTTATTTACAGCTTTAGCGGTGCCGGTCCAAGGACATAGCCTATCGACGAACTAGTCATGTTATTTTCTTTCGAAGCAATAATAAACTCATTTCTTTCGATGAATACATTTCTTTGAATTACTATTGAGATATCGAATTTCTGTATACCTTTAAATAAATACTATTATTTCTTTATCACTGTAGTTTTCTTGAAATTTGTTCCTAGTGAGCGACAAGGAAATAATTACCTCTGCTTGGGACCAGACCTATTCAACTCCAAAGTATAATAGTGAAGCAGAAGGCCCAAACAGCCCCTACTATATCACTATCAGTTCCGTAGGAAGTAGTCCGGTGTATTCTCCTATTAGTTCAAATCCGTTGTCAGTATCATCAATATCTAGCTATAATAGCCATTTGCACAATTTTGCCGACTCTTCTTTTTCAACTCCCTGTTATACACCTGCAACGGAATTGAGTGGAGAGGAAGATAGTGGGTCTCCGATTCAAACTTCATTAAAAAAGGATTTGCAAGAGACTCTGGATACGTATTTTAGAGTTAGAGTTATACCATATAAAACTCGAGAAGGGAAAACTTCATTTAGAATAAGATTTACTAAGTTGAGTTAATAATTAATGCTGTCCTTATTTAGTTTAAGGTTAAAATAATAAAGAACTCTTTTCCTTGAAAACAAAAAATATACATATATATACATTGATTTCTGGTAACCTGACCATAACTATCCTTACCAAGTAAATATCACATATTATACAATAAATGACCCCCTTTACCATTGAAGATTATAACCCCTTTGCTGTGGACTCAAGAATACTGCAACTACAAATATTAGTAAGCGATTTAATTGCAAAGGTAGAAGAACAGGCCGAATATAAAACAGCTGTAAAGCATCTGATAGAAATTGTTACTAGTTATACTAGTTTAGTTTACGATTTACGTAAAACCTTAGCCCAACACGGACAAGAGTTAACTCGAATTGACCATTTAACTGACTTTACTATAGACTTTGAATACGAGATACATCGTAAAATTGATGCGCTACAAAGGCGTAATTTAAAGAACGAAGTATTAATAAAAAGCATAGCCAAAACAACGTTAACTGGGTTTAAACAAATAAATTCAAAACAACCTGTAAACCAGTCTGAAATTGACCAATTAGAAAGAATATTTCATAGTTTAAAAATTTAGATTAATGAAATTAACTGAAGTGATTGATGACCTAGTAATAAGGATACATATAATAAAAACTTACTAGGTTAACATTAGCTTTTAAAAATAAATTTTCTTTTCGAAAACCTACTGTAGTACTTACTAGTAACGACACGATTCAATATCAAAATAAAAAAATTAAAACAATAAAACACAAAAATAGTAATATCAGCTATATAAAGTTAGGAAATAATAAGGTTACTCCTGCCACATTCGCCAATCTTCCAGACTTGCTGATAAAAAGATTGACTTTAGCAATAATAAGGATTAGTAAAAAAGTCACCACAGGTATATATTTTAAAGTAACTCTTCAACGTGAAATACTTGTTAATACGGAGCAACCTCTAGATCACCTAATACTTGCACTAGAGGAATTTCACGATAACGAAAATTTTGACTTCGTTCCTGAAAATAGCCTTAAATATAATTCATTGCTAGAATATAGGTTTCTGCAGGAATCGTTAATAAATTAGGAATTTTCTTGGTTATTCCTTAAGTAATTTTCGAGCATTATATTAAATTAAGAAACATTTAGAAAGGTCTATGAGTCCAAAACCAAAGCTAACTCGTCAGCTAGCTAAGGATTTAGGACTCGAACACTTATCTGCTGAACAATTAGCAAACTATGACCCTTTTGTAAAAAGAGACACGATCGTAAGGAGAACACCTCCTACATCTATATCAAGATTCGACAATACAGCCGAGGCATCTGGGAGTCAGGATCATTTTCGTCGACAACTCGAATTTTCCAGAGGTAACTCAGTTGAACTAAGAAGGCCAAGTGGAAGTTCAACTACTGGGGAATTGGTCGATCCTGAAAAGGATAATAGATCAAGATTCAGATAATTCAACTGAACCAAAAGGATCAGATAGAAGTTCTACCCCCACATCGTCAGTCGACGGTGATACAACTGTGGTTAATTTAGAAGATTCAGATCCAGAGTTAAGGGTAGATGGTGTTATAAAAAGTTTGCGAGACCTCGAAAAATCTCTGACCACTGAGCCGGAGGTGGAAAAAATATTACCTGTTCCTAAGAATTTAGAAGAGTGGTATAACGATTATCCATTAGATAGCGGACCAAACTCGCCATCTTCTAGACGAGATACTATCGTTTCTCCACCATCTGCTCCACGGTTAAGTCTCATAGACATAGAGGGAGAGACGCAACCGCCTCCTATCGGCCCATTTCCACTACAGGAAGAAATACCCCGAAACAATATGGTCGGAGGTGGCCAAAACGCGGGAGCTGGAGGAGCCAGTCCTCTACTATTTAACCAAGTTGTATCTATTAAAGATGCTTTGCGAGTTATTCCAGAGTTTGACGGAAGTAATGTTCCTTTCGGTCAATTCTCTGAAGCCTGCCTGGAAGCAAAGGATATGATAGAGCCCACGGCAGAACAAAATTTAACAAGGTTGATTAGATGTAAGATCCAAGGTGAAGCTCGTCAAGCGGTGATGGGACAAAGCTTTGCAACTGTAGATTTATTATTAACATTCCTGAAAGGAATTTACTCACCTACAAGAACCGTGGCCCAGTTACTGGGTGATATGGGTAACGAATTCCAGCATTCCAACGAAACAGTTATCAGTTACGCAAATAGAGTAAAAGATTTAGGGAAACGAGTACTAGAATCATACGTGATCGAGAATGGTACAATTCCTGAGGAATTTCGTATTTCCACTCAAAAAGATGTAATTGAATGTTTTAAGAGGGGTTTAATATCTGAAATTGAACAGAGGTTGAACACAGCACCTAACGATGCCATTACTGATATTGTAAAAAAGCAATCGCCATTGAAAGGAAATTGGCAAATCAAAAAGAAATACGTTCACGTGATAGTACAGACAGAGTAGCCCTGGGTGGCGCAAGGAAAAAGATATTTGCTTGCTCTGTTTGTAAGGCACCTAATGAAGAGAAATGTAGCTGTGGTGTTAAATGCCAATTTTGCAATGAAATCGGTCACGCGCTGGAGCATTGTACTGTACATGCTCAAGGCTTATTAAAAATGAAGATGACCTGCCAGATTTGCCAACAAGAAGGACATACCGCCAGTCATTGCAAACAAATCGAAAAATGCCAAATATGTAACAAGATCGGACATTCTGCGAAATCATGCAAGCAGAACGAATCCCAACAAACCCGTACTCAGATTATATGTCAGGTATGCCAAAAACCAGGACATCTGGCCAATGTTTGTTACAGCTTGAGACCTAGAAGTAATCCGACTACTTCGTTTACGAGTCGACAGAATACTTCAGTTTGTCAAATTTGTCAAAGGTCTGGTCACACCGCCAGCAATTGTTATTCATTCAAAAATCGTAACAACCAGCAACCGCAGTTAGATGCGAGAAGTAAATTGTCTTGCCAATTGTGCAACGGTAATGGTCATACTGCCGCTACTTGTAGAGTTAAAAATTTAGATTTAACCTGCAATTACTGCAAAATAAAAGGTCATACTATCGACCAATGTAGAAAGAGACAATACAATAATTCCCAAAATGGCCAGGGAAACTCTCGAGGTTCTCACCCTTCGAACGCGGGGAGAGAAACCCAGAGGAACCCAGAGCGTTCAAACCCAGAAGCTGTCAATCAACTATTGGGAGAACTTATACCCTTAAATTAACGGGTACCAGCAAAAGGCTTCCATATTTAAGGTTAAGTGGTATCAGCGATGTGAAGTCAGAGACATTTTTAATAGATACAGGATCTGAGTTGAGCTTTATAAAACTTAGAGTTATAGAAAATCCCGAGGATATCGAGGGTCACCGAGCAATTAAACTTGAAGGAATGGGATCTAAGAAAATGTGGACTTTAGGATCCATATACGTAAGGATGTTCAATCAATCTATCAGGTTTGAAGTAATACCAGATGATTTTCCCATTCAATTCAGTGGAATACTGGGAGCTATGGATTTAAGAACTAGAGGTGCGACTTTAGACTTCGATAGAAAAATTTTCATTATGAACTCACAAGAATGGCCAATCCATGTATTAACTAACGATGACCACACAAATCATCAAATTCTAAGATTAACATCTTTTAAATATGAAACATCTGTCCCCTATATAGATATTCTACATCCACCATCTTCTAACCGTGGACAACTCATGTTGGACACAGGGTCAGAGGTGAATTTGGTAAAAAGCCGATTCGTTCCAAAACCTATACAAATAAATGAAAGCCAACGTAGTCAGTTAACGCGGATAGGTCAAGCACCAATCCAAACACTAGGCACTACGACAATAAAAATCTTAGGGTATCCTACGCATTTTCATGTGTTACCTGATAATTATCCGATCCACTGCGAAGGAGTAATGGGATTTGAATTCCTCAATTCCAACAAAGCCATCATCAATTTCGACACAGACGTATTAATTATAAATAACCATGAATTACCACTTCAATTCGATGACATTTGTAACCGAACTACCATCTCCGAATCGAAAAATGTACGTTCTAGAATCTCGAAACGAGGAGATGGAAATGTTGGAAAATACGCTGGATCAGTAGGACTACCCGTCACCCTAAGTGAACCACCTAAAGAAGACATGGAGGAGCCACCCAAGAGAGTTGGAACAGTTAAACTAAAGGGACCAAGTAAATTAATCCCTTACGTTCAGTTTTTAAATCCCGCAAAGAATGTTAGTCTCAGTTTCATGTTGGATACTGGATCTGAGGTAAATATTATTCGAATCAACGCTGTATTAGATCGGTCACAAATACAAAAAGACCGACTACTTGAATTAAAAGGAATAGGATCTGTACCCATTACCTCACTCGGTACAGTAGAAATGACATTACTAGGCACAAAAATAAATTTCATTGTTGCACCTAATGAACTCGAGATTCCATTTGAAGGAATACTCGGAGCACCCCTGTTTAAACAAAATGATGGAAAGATAGATTTCCAATCTAGAATGTTTACCCTGAATAACAATAACATGACTTTTCACCAGAAAGACAATCCTTATTACGAAGTAGAATTGGGACGAATTATCAATATAGATATACAGGATCCAAAATCATGCATCCCTTATATCAATATACTTAACTCACCCGCCTATAAACCAGGTCAGTTGATGTTGGATACTGGTTCGGAAGTAAATATACTTAGGTATTCAATGATACCTTCTACCTGCGAAATAAAACCCTCAGAGGTCAACTATCTAAAAGGTATTGGACAGGGCTTACCAAGACAATTGGAATAGCAGAAGTGAAACTTCTCGGAACAGAAGCCGTTTTCCACATAGTACCTGACGATTTTTCCATACCATGTGAGGTATACTGGGAGCTGCGTTTTTCCATCAGACGCAAGGTACCATTGATTTCAAAAAGAATAGTTATTCAATAAACGAAATCACCGTCCCGATAATATACAAGGATTCTATGCCATCAACTACGGAGTTAGTTATTAAACGAGATCCAATCTCTACAACAACTCTTCATGAGAAGGCTGCTGATAAGTATAAGAGTGAAGATGAGGATTCCATAGTGATCAAATCTCATACTTCCGATTCGACTCCAACTTTCAAAAGAAAGTACATAGATCTCCAGGAAAACATCTCGGAACTTGGAATAGATTCTGGTTCGATAACTAGCACGACTGCGAATCCTTCCACTGAAACATTGACACAGCTATTAGACGAAATCCAGAATTTGAGCGACCTAGAACTTACATCTGATTCGGATGGATATTTAGCAAACTACAGAATCGCTGTGAAGGCTACGAAAGTTCAGGATAAGTTAAAACAAAAGGAGATGACACAAAGACAAATATTCCACGTTATACAGCAGGAAATTTTCGCAGATCTAAATCTAGACCCACCGACCCTGGAAGAGACTACTGATATGTACCAGTTACTCCATACTCATGAGTCAAAAGTTATCAATAAAAACGATCAAGATGTATTTCAACTACCAAGGGTCAGAATATTTGACATTCAAGCCAATACTGACTCAATACTAGATAAGCTTAAGTTAGATCATTTATATGGTATAGAAAAGGATCATGTAGCTAAATTAGTGAATAAATATAAAATAGATTTTTATTAGAAGGTGAGCATCTAGGCTCAGCCACTAACATTAAGCATAGGATAGTTACTACAACCGATGATCCCATTAATGTGAAACAGTATAAGTTTCCATTTTCAATGAAAGACGAAATCGAAAGGCAAGTACAAAAATTACTTGATGAAGGAATAATACGTCATTCGCAATCTGATTACAATTCACCTATTTGGATAGTACCAAAGAAGCCAGATGCGAATGGAGTAATAACATATCGCATGGTATCAGATTTTCGTAAACTAAACGAAATTACCGTGAAAGATGCTTATCCCTTACCCGCGATTTCACAAATTATAGACGCAATTGGAGGGTATAAGTATTATACAGTCGTCGACCTTGCTTCTGGATTTCACCAGATTCTCATGGACCCAGCCGATGCACATAAAACAGCTTTTTCAACACCTTTTGGTCATTACGAGTTTGTTCGTATGACATTTGGGTTAGCCAATGCACCTGCTACGTTCCAGCGTTTTATGGACGATACTCTGCATGGTTTGCAAGGGAAAATATTATACTCCTTCATCGATGATGTAATAATTTTTGCCAACACCCTAGAAGAACATGAAGAAAAAATGCATCTGCTTATGCAACGATTAGAACAGCGCAATTTAAAACTCAATTTAAAGAAGTGCGAATTCCTTAAGAATGAAGTCTGCTACCTCGGACATATAATCAGTCAACATGGACTGAAACCTGATCCGAGAAAACTAGAGGCTGTAGCCAATATACCAAGACCACATACTGTGAAACAAATACGACAAGTCCTTGGATTATTTGGCTACTACCGAAGATTTATCAAGGACTTTGCAAAAATAGCCAAACCTATGACTACTTTGCTCCAAAAAGATATTGAATTTGACTGGACAGATAAATGCGAAAAAAGTTTTCTGACTTTGCGAGAAGCATTATGCAATCCTCCCATACTCCAATACCCAGATTTTTCCAAACCATTTAATATCACCTGTGATGCCAGTGGCATAGCTGTCGCTGGGGTGCTTTCACAAGGTGAGATTGGGAAAGATTTACCCATTGCCTACACTTCTAGAGTACTTCGAGGTCCTGAATTAGCCTATGAAGTATACGAAAAGGAAGCTTTGGCCATAGTCCATTGTGTGAAAACATTCAAAGACTACATTTATGGAAAAAAGATCAAAATTCTTACTGACCATCAACCTTTAGTTTGGTTTAAAACAGCCGACCTAAATACGCGAGTACTAAAATGGCGTTTCAAGTTATCGGAATATGATTATGAGATTATTTATAAACCCGGAAGGTTAAATTCCAACGCTGATGCCTTATCGAGAAACCCGATCGAACCAATGGATATCCATGTAATTACACGTCGACAGCAACAATTGAAAAATGTCGTAAACCCATCTAACCAGGAAACAATAGCCGCGAATAACGGTACTCCTGAAAATCCAATTAATAAAGAACCAAATGGTCCGAGAAAACGGGGACGTCCTCCGAAGAATCCTCCGAAAAAACCCACGATTAGAACAGATAAGATGACAGGAAATAAATCAGTACGCACTAAAAAAACCTTCAAAACCAAGAAACCTCTTACGCAGATACGTTATCCTAGAAAGCGAGGTCGACCTCGAAAGGATATTCCCGGATTAGATATATCCAGCTTATTAAATCAAATAAGTCAGCCGGTCAGTCCACCGGAACCTCTGGCTAAGACTATCATACCTAGATCAATGTCGCAGGGACCACAATTGGGTCTTGATCAACCTCAAACAGATCAGGTCAGTTCTGGAACAGCCGGAACTAACGCCCAATCAAAGGATCATCTAAGTAACCAATCTTCAAGAGTAAGGAGTGAATTAACTATCACCCCTACTGAGACGTCTAATAAGTTTACAATTATAGAAATTAAGGATTTACTTAGTTTTAGAAAGGAACCTATAATATACTTCGTAGATTGTAAAGGGGCACCTTGCGATGAAGGTGCTAAATTATTATTAAAATACAACAAAATAGAGGATAATTTAGATTTAGAACTAGATAGTTTAAACGTTACCAAAAGGGGTAATACTAGTTATATATCCCTCTGTATAAAAGGATTAAATCCTGAATCAATAACTCATACCAAAGCTCATGTAGAAACAACCTTAACCAAACTCAAAAATTACCTACTAGAACATCGAATACCAATTATTAATATAGGTTACAGTGCAACTGTTGATAATCTTGAGTGGTCTGAAATATTGTCCTTAATCAAATCAAATTTTAAAGAATTAGATATTAAAGTAATCATTTGTAAAGGAACACTCCAATATATACCGTTTGAGGGACGCGATGAGATATTTTTCGAATTACATAAATCACCTATAGGAGGACATCGCGGAGTCTCAAAAACCTTTAACCGGATTAGACAAAATTACTATTGGGAAAATCTTAAGGACGACATCCAAAGACGAATCCAACAATGCCTTGAATGCCAGTTAAAGAAACTGGTACGGTTAAAAACCAAACAACCCATGGTTATCACCGATACTCCTGGTAGTGTTTTTGACAAGATAGCCATGGATATTGTGGGTCCTCTACCCAAAACTAGCGAACGGGTTTGAATATATACTAACTATGCAAGACCAATTATCCAAATATTGCTTAGCTGTACCTCTAGAAAATACCCTAGCCACCACTGTGGCTGATGCATTTGTGAAACGATTTATCTGTATTTTTGGAGCACCACGAGTGATACTCACCGATCAGGGTACTAATTTTCTTAGTAAACTGATGGATCGAGTTGCTAAGCGATTCAAAATCAAAAAAATTAAGACAACAGCTTTTCATCCCCAGTCCAATGGCTCACTTGAGAGGTCTCATCATGCTTTAAGTGAATTTCTAAAAATGTACACTGACAAAGATAATGAATGGGATGTTTGGATAGATTTAGCTATACTAAATTACAATACATGTGTTCAGGAAAGTACAAAACACACACCTTATGAGGTTGTATTCGGGAGACTAGCCAGATTACCCTCAAGTGATCCATTACGGGAAGGTGACATGTTACCTACTTATCAAAATTACATAGTAGATTTAGTTACTCGGTTAAATGGAATACGTAAGTTAGTTTATGATAATTTAGTAGAATCTAAGTATAAATCAAAAAAATACTATGATAGACATTTAAATCCGCGAAATTTCAAGTTAGGTGATTACGTCTACTTATGTAGAGGAAGCAAAGCCAAGAAATTCCAAAATAACTACTTTGGACCGTACAAGATCACTGAAATAATTGATTCCCATAATGTCCGGATTCAAATTTCAAAAAAGAAAAACAAAATAGTTAATACAAATCGATTACGAATTTCCTATATAGGAGACGTCAATACAAAAAAACATACTAAGCCACTAACAGATTCAGAAAACTGTGGCTAAAACATTACTCTGCATAGTTACTAAAATATTTTCTAATTACAGACTCAAGTCAAACAATACAATAAAGGATGCATACCACTTTCTA
>JACCIB010001950.1:0-13584 GCA_018906965.1 Philotrypesis tridentata | reverse complement strand
GGGGTCCAAATGTTCAGATCAAATTTGGATCCCTTTTCTCGAAGCAGCATGCCCGTAGCTAAATCCGACTCTCGGCCATATCAAAATGGTGTGCTCAAGACCAGTTGAATGGTTTGTAATTTATATATTCTCACGAAGGAATCTTGAGATATAACTTATCAACGTTTCACTGGTGAAAAAAAGGAAAATTTCGAGAAATTGTCCGAAAATTTTCAGCTCAACTTTGGATGCACCTTTGTCGAAGCAGCTTGCCCGTAGCCATCCAACTCTCGGACATTCAAAAGGTGTGCTCAAGACCATTTGAAAGGTTTGTATTCATAATATTCGGATGAAGGAATCTTGAGATATAACTTATCAACGTTTCACTGGTGAAAAAGGAAAATTTCGAGAAATTGTCCGAAAATTTTCAGCTCAACTTTGGATGCACCTATTGTCGAAGCACATGCCCTTAGCTAATCCAATTCTGGGAAATTCAAAAGGTGTGCTCAAAAACATTTGAATGGTTCGTAGTTTATTTTATTCAGATAAGCGAATCTCGAGATACAGCTTCTCAAACATGCGCTAGTGCAAAAAGGAAAATTTCGAGAAATTGTCCCAAAATTTTCAGCTCAAATTTGGATGCACTTTTCTCGAAGCAGCTTGCCCGTAGGGTAATCGACTCTCCGCCATACAAAAGGTGTGCTCAAGACCATTTGAAAGGTTTGTAATTCATAATATTCGGATGAAGGAATCTTGAGATATAACTTATCAAAGTTTCGCTGGTGAAAAAAGGAAAATTCACGAAATTGTCCGAAAATCTTCAGCTCAACTTGGATGCACCTTTGTCGAAGCAGCTTGCCCGTAGCCAATCCAACTCTCGGACATTCAAAAGGTGTGCTCAAAAACATTTGAATGGTTGGTAATTTATTTATTCAGATAAGCGAATCTCGAGATACAGCTTCTCAACTTGCGCTAGTGCAAAAAGGAAAATTTCGCGAAATTGTCCGAAAATGTTCAGATCAAATTTGGATCCACTTTTCTCGAAGCAGCATGCCCGTAGCAAATCCGACTCTCGGCCATTCAAAATGTGTGCTCAAGACCATTTGAATGGTTTGTAATTTATAATATTCTCACGAAGGAATCTTGAGATATAACTTATCAACGTTTCACTGGTGAAAAAAGGAAAATTTCGAGAAATTGTCCGAAAATTTTCAGCTCAACTTTGGATGCACCTTTGTCGAAGCAGCTTGCCCGTAGCCAATCCAACTCTCGGACATTCAAAAGGTGTGCTCAAGACCATTTGAAAGGTTTGTAATTCATAATATTCGGATGAAGGAATCTTGAGATATAACTTATCAACGTTTCACTGGTGAAAAAAGGAAAATTTCGAGAAATTGTCCGAAAATTTTCAGCTCAACTTTGGATGCACCTTTGTCGAAGCAGCATGCCCGTAGCTAATCCAATTCTGGGAAATTCAAAAGGTGTGCTCAAAAACATTTGAATGGTTCGTAGTTTATTTTATTCAGATAAGCGAATCTCGAGATACAGCTTCTCAAACATGCGCTAGTGCAAAAAGGAAAATTTCGCGAAATTGTCCGAAAATTTTCAGCTCAAATTCGGATGCACTTTTCTCGAAGCAGCTTGCCCGTAGCTAATCCGACTCTCGGCCATTCAAAATGTATGCTCAAGACCATTTGAATGGTTTATAATTTATAATATTCGGATGAAGGAATCTTGAGATATGACTTATCAAAGTTGCGCTGGTGAAAAAAGGAAAATTTCGCGAAATTGTCCGAAAATTTTCAGCTCAACTTTGGATGCACATTTCTCGAAGCAGCATGCCCGTAGGTAATCTGACTATCGGACATTCAAAAGGTGTGTTCAGGAACATTTGAATGGTTGGTAATTTATTTTATTCTGCTATCCGAATCTCGAGATACAGCCTCTCAAACTTGCGCTGGTGAAAAAGGAAAATTTCGAGAAATTGTCCCAAAATTTTCAGCTCAAATTTGGATGCACTTTTCTCGAAGCAGCTTGCCCGTAGGTAATCCGACTCTCCGCCATACAAAAGGTGTGCTCAAGACCATTTGAAAGGTTTGTAATTCATAATATTCGGATGAAGGAATCTTGAGATATAACTTATCAAAGTTTCGCTGGTGAAAAAAGGAAAATTTCACGAAATTGTCCGAAAATTTTCAGCTCAACTTTGGATGCACCTTTGTCGAAGCAGCTTGCCCGTAGCCAATCCAACTCTCGGACATTCAAAAGGTGTGCTCAAAAACATTTGAATGGTTGGTAATTTATTTTATTCAGATAAGCGAATCTCGAGATACAGCTTCTCAAACTTGCGCTAGTGCAAAAAGGAAAATTTCGCGAAATTGTCCGAAAATGTTCAGATCAAATTTGGATCCACTTTTCTCGAAGCAGCATGCCCGTAGCAAATCCGACTCTCGGCCATTCAAAATGTGTGCTCAAGACCATTTGAATGGTTTGTAATTTATAATATTCTCACGAAGGAATCTTGAGATATAACTTATCAACGTTTCACTGGTGAAAAAAGGAAAATTTCGAGAAATTGTCCGAAAATTTTCAGCTCAACTTTGGATGCACCTTTGTCGAAGCAGCTTGCCCGTAGCCAATCCAACTCTCGGACATTCAAAAGGTGTGCTCAAGACCATTTGAAAGGTTTGTAATTCATAATATTCGGATGAAGGAATCTTGAGATATAACTTATCAACGTTTCACTGGTGAAAAAAGGAAAATTTCGAGAAATTGTCCGAAAATTTTCAGCTCAACTTTGGATGCACCTTTGTCGAAGCAGCATGCCCTTAGCTAATCCAATTCTGGGAAATTCAAAAGGTGTGCTCAAAAACATTTGAATGGTTCGTAGTTTATTTTATTCAGATAAGCGAATCTCGAGATACAGCTTCTCAAACATGCGCTAGTGCAAAAAGGAAAATTTCGCGAAATTGTCCGAAAATTTTCAGCTCAAATTCGGATGCACTTTTCTCGAAGCAGCTTGCCCGTAGCCAATCCAACTCTCGGACATTCAAAAGGTGTGCTCAAGACCATTTGAAAGGTTTGTAATTCATAATATTCGGATGAAGGAATCTTGAGATATAACTTATCAACGTTTCACTGGTGAAAAAAGGAAAATTTCGAGAAATTGTCCGAAAATTTTCAGCTCAACTTTGGATGCACCTTTGTCGAAGCAGCATGCCCGTAGCTAATCCAATTCTGGGAAATTCAAAAGGTGTGCTCAAAAACATTTGAATGGTTCGTAGTTTATTTTATTCAGATAAGCGAATCTCGAGATACAGCTTCTCAAACATGCGCTAGTGCAAAAAGGAAAATTTCGCGAAATTGTCCGAAAATTTTCAGCTCAAATTCGGATGCACTTTTCTCGAAGCAGCTTGCCCGTAGCTAATCCGACTCTCGGCCATTCAAAATGTATGCTCAAGACCATTTGAATGGTTTATAATTTATAATATTCGGATGAAGGAATCTTGAGATATGACTTATCAAAGTTGCGCTGGTGAAAAAAGGAAAATTTCGCGAAATTGTCCGAAAATTTTCAGCTCAACTTTGGATGCACATTTCTCGAAGCAGCATGCCCGTAGGTAATCTGACTATCGGACATTCAAAAGGTGTGTTCAGGAACATTTGAATGGTTGGTAATTTATTTTATTCTGCTATCCGAATCTCGAGATACAGCCTCTCAAACTTGCGCTGGTGAAAAAGGAAAATTTCGAGAAATTGTCCCAAAATTTTCAGCTCAAATTTGGATGCACTTTTCTCGAAGCAGCTTGCCCGTAGGTAATCCGACTCTCCGCCATACAAAAGGTGTGCTCAAGACCATTTGAAAGGTTTGTAATTCATAATATTCGGATGAAGGAATCTTGAGATATAACTTATCAAAGTTTCGCTGGTGAAAAAAGGAAAATTTCACGAAATTGTCCGAAAATCTTCAGCTCAACTTTGGATGCACCTTTGTCGAAGCAGCTTGCCCGTAGCCAATCCAACTCTCGGACATTCAAAAGGTGTGCTCAAAAACATTTGAATGGTTGGTAATTTATTTTATTCAGATAAGCGAATCTCGAGATACAGCTTCTCAAACTTGCGCTAGTGCAAAAAGGAAAATTTCGCGAAATTGTCCGAAAATGTTCAGATCAAATTTGGATCCACTTTTCTCGAAGCAGCATGCCCGTAGCAAATCCGACTCTCGGCCATTCAAAATGTGTGCTCAAGACCATTTGAATGGTTTGTAATTTATAATATTCTCACGAAGGAATCTTGAGATATAACTTATCAACGTTTCACTGGTGAAAAAAGGAAAATTTCGAGAAATTGTCCGAAAATTTTCAGCTCAACTTTGGATGCACCTTTGTCGAAGCAGCTTGCCCGTAGCCAATCCAACTCTCGGACATTCAAAAGGTGTGCTCAAGACCATTTGAAAGGTTTGTAATTCATAATATTCGGATGAAGGAATCTTGAGATATAACTTATCAACGTTTCACTGGTGAAAAAAGGAAAATTTCGAGAAATTGTCCGAAAATTTTCAGCTCAACTTTGGATGCACCTTTGTCGAAGCAGCATGCCCTTAGCTAATCCAATTCTGGGAAATTCAAAAGGTGTGCTCAAAAACATTTGAATGGTTCGTAGTTTATTTTATTCAGATAAGCGAATCTCGAGATACAGCTTCTCAAACATGCGCTAGTGCAAAAAGGAAAATTTCGCGAAATTGTCCGAAAATTTTCAGCTCAAATTCGGATGCACTTTTCTCGAAGCAGCTTGCCCGTAGCCAATCCAACTCTCGGACATTCAAAAGGTGTGCTCAAGACCATTTGAAAGGTTTGTAATTCATAATATTCGGATGAAGGAATCTTGAGATATAACTTATCAACGTTTCACTGGTGAAAAAAGGAAAATTTCGAGAAATTGTCCGAAAATTTTCAGCTCAACTTTGGATGCACCTTTGTCGAAGCAGCATGCCCGTAGCTAATCCAATTCTGGGAAATTCAAAAGGTGTGCTCAAAAACATTTGAATGGTTCGTAGTTTATTTTATTCAGATAAGCGAATCTCGAGATACAGCTTCTCAAACATGCGCTAGTGCAAAAAGGAAAATTTCGCGAAATTGTCCGAAAATTTTCAGCTCAAATTCGGATGCACTTTTCTCGAAGCAGCTTGCCCGTAGCTAATCCGACTCTCGGCCATTCAAAATGTATGCTCAAGACCATTTGAATGGTTTATAATTTATAATATTCGGATGAAGGAATCTTGAGATATGACTTATCAAAGTTGCGCTGGTGAAAAAAGGAAAATTTCGCGAAATTGTCCGAAAATTTTCAGCTCAACTTTGGATGCACATTTCTCGAAGCAGCATGCCCGTAGGTAATCTGACTATCGGACATTCAAAAGGTGTGTTCAGGAACATTTGAATGGTTGGTAATTTATTTTATTCTGCTATCCGAATCTCGAGATACAGCCTCTCAAACTTGCGCTGGTGAAAAAGGAAAATTTCGAGAAATTGTCCCAAAATTTTCAGCTCAAATTTGGATGCACTTTTCTCGAAGCAGCTTGCCCGTAGGTAATCCGACTCTCCGCCATACAAAAGGTGTGCTCAAGACCATTTGAAAGGTTTGTAATTCATAATATTCGGATGAAGGAATCTTGAGATATAACTTATCAAAGTTTCGCTGGTGAAAAAAGGAAAATTTCACGAAATTGTCCGAAAATCTTCAGCTCAACTTTGGATGCACCTTTGTCGAAGCAGCTTGCCCGTAGCCAATCCAACTCTCGGACATTCAAAAGGTGTGCTCAAAAACATTTGAATGGTTGGTAATTTATTTTATTCAGATAAGCGAATCTCGAGATACAGCTTCTCAAACTTGCGCTAGTGCAAAAAGGAAAATTTCGCGAAATTGTCCGAAAATGTTCAGATCAAATTTGGATCCACTTTTCTCGAAGCAGCATGCCCGTAGCAAATCCGACTCTCGGCCATTCAAAATGTGTGCTCAAGACCATTTGAATGGTTTGTAATTTATAATATTCTCACGAAGGAATCTTGAGATATAACTTATCAACGTTTCACTGGTGAAAAAAGGAAAATTTCGAGAAATTGTCCGAAAATTTTCAGCTCAACTTTGGATGCACCTTTGTCGAAGCAGCTTGCCCGTAGCCAATCCAACTCTCGGACATTCAAAAGGTGTGCTCAAGACCATTTGAAAGGTTTGTAATTCATAATATTCGGATGAAGGAATCTTGAGATATAACTTATCAACGTTTCACTGGTGAAAAAAGGAAAATTTCGAGAAATTGTCCGAAAATTTTCAGCTCAACTTTGGATGCACCTTTGTCGAAGCAGCTTGCCCGTAGGTAATCTGACTATCGGACATTCAAAAGGTGTGCTGAAAAACATTTGAATGGTTGGTCATTTATTTTATTCAGACAAGCGAATCTCGAGATACAGCTTCTCAAACTTGCGCTGGTGCAAAAAGGAAAATTTCGCGAAATTGTCCGAAAATTTTCAGCTCAAATTTGGATGCACTTTTCTCGAAGCAGCATGCCCGTAGCTAATCCGACTCTCGGACATTCAAAAGGTGTGCTCAAGACCATTTGAAATGGTTTGTAATTTAATAATATTCGGATGAAGGAATCTTGAGATATAACTTATCAAACGTTTCGCTGGTGAAAAAAGGAAAATTTCGCGAAATTGTCCGAAAATTTTCAGCTCAACTTTGGATGCACTTTTCTCGAAGCAGCTTGCCCGTACTAATCTGACTATTCGGACATTCAAAATTCGGTGTGCTCATGAACATTTGAAATTGGTCCTATTCCGAATCTCGAGATACAGCCTTCTCAAACTTGCGCTGGTGAAAAAGGAAAATTTCGAGAAATTGTCCGAAAATTTTCAGCTCAAATTTGGATGCACTTTTCTCGAAGCAGCTTGCCCGTAGGTAATCCGACTCTCCGGCCATCAAAAGGTGTGCTCAAGACCATTTGAAAGGTTTGTAATTCATAATATTCGGATGAAGGAATCTTGAGATATAACTTATCAAAGTTTCGCTGGTGAAAAAAGGAAAATTTCACGAAATTGTCCGAAAATTTTCAGCTCAACTTTGGATGCACCTTTGTCGAAGCAGCATGCCCGTAGCTAATCCAATTCTGGGAAATTCAAAAGGTGTGCTCAAAAACATTTGAATGGTTCGTAGTTTATTTTATTCAGATAAGCGAATCTCGAGATACAGCTTCTCAAACATGCGCTAGTGCAAAAAGGAAAATTTCGCGAAATTGTCCGAAAATTTTCAGCTCAAATTCGGATGCACTTTTCTCGAAGCAGCTTGCCCGTAGCTAATCCGACTCTCGGCCATTCAAAATGTATGCTCAAGACCATTTGAATGGTTTATAATTTATAATATTCGGATGAAGGAATCTTGAGATATGACTTATCAAAGTTGCGCTGGTGAAAAAAGGAAAATTTCGCGAAATTGTCCGAAAATTTTCAGCTCAACTTTGGATGCACATTTCTCGAAGCAGCATGCCCGTAGGTAATCTGACTATCGGACATTCAAAAGGTGTGTTCAGGAACATTTGAATGGTTGGTAATTTATTTTATTCTGCTATCCGAATCTCGAGATACAGCCTCTCAAACTTGCGCTGGTGAAAAAGGAAAATTTCGAGAAATTGTCCCAAAATTTTCAGCTCAAATTTGGATGCACTTTTCTCGAAGCAGCTTGCCCGTAGGTAATCCGACTCTCCGCCATACAAAAGGTGTGCTCAAGACCATTTGAAAGGTTTGTAATTCATAATATTCGGATGAAGGAATCTTGAGATATAACTTATCAAAGTTTCGCTGGTGAAAAAAGGAAAATTTCACGAAATTGTCCGAAAATCTTCAGCTCAACTTTGGATGCACCTTTGTCGAAGCAGCTTGCCCGTAGCCAATCCAACTCTCGGACATTCAAAAGGTGTGCTCAAAAACATTTGAATGGTTGGTAATTTATTTTATTCAGATAAGCGAATCTCGAGATACAGCTTCTCAAACTTGCGCTAGTGCAAAAAGGAAAATTTCGCGAAATTGTCCGAAAATGTTCAGATCAAATTTGGATCCACTTTTCTCGAAGCAGCATGCCCGTAGCAAATCCGACTCTCGGCCATTCAAAATGTGTGCTCAAGACCATTTGAATGGTTTGTAATTTATAATATTCTCACGAAGGAATCTTGAGATATAACTTATCAACGTTTCACTGGTGAAAAAAGGAAAATTTCGAGAAATTGTCCGAAAATTTTCAGCTCAACTTTGGATGCACCTTTGTCGAAGCAGCTTGCCCGTAGCCAATCCAACTCTCGGACATTCAAAAGGTGTGCTCAAGACCATTTGAAAGGTTTGTAATTCATAATATTCGGATGAAGGAATCTTGAGATATAACTTATCAACGTTTCACTGGTGAAAAAAGGAAAATTTCGAGAAATTGTCCGAAAATTTTCAGCTCAACTTTGGATGCACCTTTGTCGAAGCAGCATGCCCTTAGCTAATCCAATTCTGGGAAATTCAAAAGGTGTGCTCAAAAACATTTGAATGGTTCGTAGTTTATTTTATTCAGATAAGCGAATCTCGAGATACAGCTTCTCAAACATGCGCTAGTGCAAAAAGGAAAATTTCGCGAAATTGTCCGAAAATTTTCAGCTCAAATTCGGATGCACTTTTCTCGAAGCAGCTTGCCCGTAGCTAATCCGACTCTCGGCCATTCAAAAGGTATGCTCAAGACCATTTGAATGGTTTATAATTTATAATATTCGGATGAAGGAATCTTGAGATATGACTTATCAAAGTTGCGCTGGTGAAAAAAGGAAAATTTCGCGAAATTGTCCGAAAATTTTCAGCTCAAACTTTGGATGCACATTTCTCGAAGCAGCCTGCCCGTAGGTAATCTGACTATCGGACATTCAAAAGGTGTGTTCAGAACATTTGAATGGTTGGTAATTTATTTTATTCTGCTATCCGAATCTCGAGATACAGCCTCTCAAACTTGCGCTGGTGAAAAAGGAAAATTTCGCGAAATTGTCCCGAAAATTTTCAGCTCAAATTTGGATGCACTTTTCTCGAAGCAGCTTGCCCGTAGGTAATCCGACTCTCCGCCATACAAAAGGTGTGCTCAAGACCATTTGAAAGGTTTGTAATTCATAATATTCGGATGAAGGAATCTTGAGATATAACTTATCAAAGTTTCGCTGGTGAAAAAAGGAAAATTTCACGAAATTGTCCGAAAAATTTCAGCTCAACTTTGGATGCACCTTTGTCGAAGCAGCTTGCCCGTAGCCAATCCAACTCTCGGACATTCAAAAGGTGTGCTCAAAAACATTTGAATGGTTGGTAATTTATTTTATTCAGATAAGCGAATCTCGAGATACAGCTTCTCAAACTTGCGCTAGTGCAAAAAGGAAAATTTCGCGAAATTGTCCGAAAATGTTCAGATCAAATTTGGATCCACTTTTCTCGAAGCAGCATTGCCCGTAGCAAATCCGACTCTCGGCCATTCAAAATGTGTGCTCAAGACCATTTGAATGGTTTGTAATTTATAATATTCTCACGAAGGAATCTTGAGATATACTTATCAACGTTTTCACTGGGTGAAAAAAGGAAAATTTCGAGAAATTGTCCGAAAATTTTCAGCTCAACTTTGGATGCACTCTTTCGAAGCAGCTTGCCCGTAGCCTAATCTAACTCTCGGACATACAAGGTGTGCTTAAGGACCCATTTTGAATGGTTTGTAATTTATAATATTTCGGCGTGAAGGAATCTCGAGATTGACAGCTTATCAAGCTTGCGTGGTGCCAAAAAGAAAATTTCGCGGAAATTGTCCGAAAACTTTTCAAGCTCAACTCTGATGCACTTTTCTCGAAGCAGCTGCCCGTAGGCTAATCTAGACTCTCGGACATACAAAAAGGTGGGCTCAAGACCTTTTGAACGGTTGGTTAATTGATAATATTCCGAATGAAGGAATCTCGAGTAATAGCTTATCAAAGTCGCGCTGGTGAAAAAGGAAAATTCGCGAAATTGTCCCGAAAATTTTCAGCTCAACTTTGGATGCACTTTTCTCGAAGCAGCTTGCCCGTAGCCAATCCAACTCTCGGACATTCAAAAGGTGTGCTCAAGACCATTTGAAAGGTTTGTAATTCATAATATTCGGATGAAGGAATCTTGAGATATAACTTATCAACGTTTCACTGGTGAAAAAAGGAAAATTTCGAGAAATTGTCCGAAAATTTTCAGCTCAACTTTGGATGCACCTTTGTCGAAGCAGCATGCCCGTAGCTAATCCAATTCTGGGAAATTCAAAAGGTGTGCTCAAAAACATTTGAATGGTTCGTAGTTTATTTTATTCAGATAAGCGAATCTCGAGATACAGCTTCTCAAACATGCGCTAGTGCAAAAAGGAAAATTTCGCGAAATTGTCCGAAAATTTTCAGCTCAAATTCGGATGCACTTTTCTCGAAGCAGCTTGCCCGTAGCTAATCCGACTCTCGGCCATTCAAAATGTATGCTCAAGACCATTTGAATGGTTTATAATTTATAATATTCGGATGAAGGAATCTTGAGATATGACTTATCAAAGTTGCGCTGGTGAAAAAAGGAAAATTTCGCGAAATTGTCCGAAAATTTTCAGCTCAACTTTGGATGCACATTTCTCGAAGCAGCATGCCCGTAGGTAATCTGACTATCGGACATTCAAAAGGTGTGTTCAGGAACATTTGAATGGTTGGTAATTTATTTTATTCTGCTATCCGAATCTCGAGATACAGCCTCTCAAACTTGCGCTGGTGAAAAAGGAAAATTTCGAGAAATTGTCCCAAAATTTTCAGCTCAAATTTGGATGCACTTTTCTCGAAGCAGCTTGCCCGTAGGTAATCCGACTCTCCGCCATACAAAAGGTGTGCTCAAGACCATTTGAAAGGTTTGTAATTCATAATATTCGGATGAAGGAATCTTGAGATATAACTTATCAAAGTTTTGCTGGTGAAAAAAGGAAAATTTCACGAAATTGTCCGAAAATCTTCAGCTCAACTTTGGATGCACCTTTGTCGAAGCAGCTTGCCCGTAGCCAATCCAACTCTCGGACATTCAAAATGTGTGCTCAAGACCATTTGAAAGGTTTGTAATTCATAATATTCGGATGAAGGAATCTTGAGATATAACTTATCAACGTTTCACTAGTGAAAAAAGGAAAATTTCGAGAAATTGTCCGAAAATTTTCAGCTCAACTTTGGATGCACCTTTGTCGAAGCAGCATGCCCGTAGCTAATCCAATTCTGGGAAATTCAAAAGGTGTGCTCAAAAACATTTGAATGGTTCGTAGTTTATTTTATTCAGATAAGCGAATCTCGAGATACAGCTTCTCAAACATGCGCTAGTGCAAAAAGGAAAATTTCGCGAAATTGTCCGAAAATTTTTCAGCTCAAATTCGGATGCACTTTTCTCGAAGCAGCTTGCCCGTAGGCTAATCCGACTCTCGGCCATACAAAAGGTGTGCTCAAGACCATTTGAAATGGTTTGTAATTCATAATATTCGGATGAAGGAATCTTGAGATATAACTTATCACAAGTTGCGCTGGTGAAAAAAGGAAAATTTCGCGAAATTGTCCGAAAATTTTCAGCTCAACTTTGGATGCACCTTTGTCGAAGCAGCTTGCCCGTAGCTGATCCAACTCTCGGCCATTCAAAAGGTGTGCTCAAAAACATTTGAATGGTTGGTAATTTATTTTATTCAGATAAGCGAATCTCGAGATACAGCTTCTCAAACTTGCGCTAGTGCAAAAAGGAAAATTTCGCGAAATTGTCCGAAAATGTTCAGATCCAATTTGGATGCACTTTTCTCGAAGCAGCATGCCCGTAGCTAATCCGACTCTCGGACATTCAAAAGGTGTGTTCAGGAACATTTGAACGGTTGGTCAGATTCTATTTTACTTGCTGCTATTTCCGTTTGATGTAATTTAGCTAATCCGAATAGCCTCACTGACAAATCTTGAGATATAACTTATCAACGTTTCACTGGTGAAAAAAGGAAAATTTCGAGAAATTGTCCGAAAATTTTCAGCTCAACTTTGGATGCACCTTTGTCGAAGCAGCTTGCCCGTAGCCAATCCAACTCTCGGACATTCAAAAGGTGTGCTCAAGACCATTTGAACGGTTGGTAATTTATATTCGGATAACCAAATCTTGAGATATCAATGAAGGAATATCGAAATACAGTTCTCAAACTTGCGCTAGTGCAAAAAGGAAAATTTCGCGAAATTGTCCGAAAATGTTCAGATCAACTTTGGATGCACTTTTCTCGAAGCAGCTTGCCCGTAGCTAATCCAACTCTCGGAACATTCAAAAGGTGTGCTCAAGACCATTTGAAAGGTTTATAATTTAATAATATTCGGATGAAGGAATCTTGAGATATAACTTATCAAAGTTGCGCTGGTGAAAAAAGGAAAATTTCGCGAAATTGTCCGAAAATTTTCAGCTCAACTTTGGATGCACTTTTCTCGAAGCAGCTTGCCCGTAGGTAATCTGACTATCGGACATTCAAAAGGTGTGCTCAAACATTTGAATGGTTGGTAATTCATAATATTCGGATGAAGGAATCTTGAGATATAACTTATCAACGTTTCAGCTGGTGAAAAAAGGAAAATTTCGAGAAATTGTCCGAAAATTTTCAGCTCAACTTTGGATGCACCTTTGTCGAAGCAGCATTGCCCGTAGCCAATCCAACTCTCGGAATTCAAAAGGTGTGCTCAAAACATTTGAATGGTTGGTAATTTTATTTTATTCAGATAAGCGAATCTCGAGATACAGCTTCTCAAACTTGCGCTAGTGCAAAAAGGAAAATTTCGCGAAATTGTCCGAAAATTTCAGATCAAATTCGGATGCACTTTTCTCGAAGCAGCTTGCCCGTAGCCAATCCGACTCTCGGACATTCAAAAGGTGTGCTCAAGACCATTTGAATGTTTGTAATTTATAATATTCGGATGAAGGAATCTTGAGATATAACTTATCAAAGTTTCGCTGGTGAAAAAAGGAAAATTCGCGAAATTGTCCGAAAATTTTCAGCTCAACTTTGGATGCACCTTTGTCGAAGCATCTTGCCCGTAGCTAATCCAATTCTGGGAAATTCAAAAGGTGTGCTCAAAAACATTTGAATGGTTCGTAGTTTATTTTATTCAGATAAGCGAATCTCGAGATACAGCTTCTCAAACATGCGCTAGTGCAAAAAGGAAAATTTCGCGAAATTGTCCGAAAATGTTCAGATCAACTTTGGATGCACTTTTCTCGAAGCAGCATGCCCGTAGCTAATCCGACTCTCGGCCATTCAAAATGTGTGCTCAAGACCTTTTGAACGGTTGGTAATTTATTTTATTCGGATGAAGGGATCTCGAGATACAGCTTCTCAAACTTGCGCTGGTGCAAAAAGGAAAATTTCTTTCTCGAAGCAGCTTTGAACCTCTGTATCTTCTCTATCGTTCATCCGAATATAGAGGCATTTTTCACTCGTTTTAAAGCTCTCGGTCTCAGTTTTTGAATGCAGTAGAGCAAATTCCGATGAGATCAACCGCCTTCG